>JAODXP020004449.1:0-25000 GCA_027497455.2 Sardinella longiceps | reverse complement strand
CGCCAGGAGTTTGTAGCTTCCTGAGGTGGTGCTTTCGAGACCTGTATGTGGTGCGGACCGCCACCGGCTACACTCGCTTACTCTGGTTTTTAAAGATCTTAGGGTTTTTCCTACATATAGCTGTTGGCAAGGGCATTGTAACAGAAAAAAATTAATATTTTTTGTTGAACACGTTATTATTATTATTATTATTATTATTACCTCCGCCAAGGAGGTTATGTTTTCGGTCTCGGTGGTTTGTCTGTTTGTCTGTTTGTTTGTTTCTTTGTCTGTTTGTCAGCAGGATAACTCGAAAAGTACTGCACTGCAAATTTTCGGACAATGTGTATATTGGGACAAGCAAGAGCTGATTAAATTTTGGTGGCGATCGGCATGATCTGGAATGTAAATTGTGTTTGTGGTCTGCGCTCTCTGAGCGCTTTTCTAGTTATGATATGTTTTGCGTTTTTTTTCTTTGTGCACTACGTCCACATAATTGGTACCTAGCAACCGTAGAACATGTTTTATTCAGACTGACTCAGTCAGTTGAAATTCATATCAGTATCGGGCATTCCATCCTATCAATATCAGGTGTTCCATCATATCAATGTTGCCCGTTCCATTGTATCAGTACAGGGGGTAAAAATTGGTTCCAAATTTGAAGTAGTGTCATTTGTCAATCCTCATGAGTTCCAAGCAATATTTCTTAAGGTACAAGTGGGAAAGGTTTAAATCAATGTTAGCTAAATCCTTTCAGAGTGGAGCCTGCATTCAGGCACACACACCTCTCAGACTTGACCTTTGACCTCCAGCCAATAGCATGCCTCTGTGAAATTGCCTTCTCTCCATGTGGCCTAACTGAACAATCATCAACTCAGTGAGAGCAGCTCCCCTACCAAGACGTCAGCGTGGACGTGGACACAGGAGTCAAGTAATCTCAGCGTAATCTGTCCGTTAAAAACAACTCCAAAAGAACACTCCAGGAACAAGATTATCAGGATGTGTTTGGCTAGGGTGATAACAGTGGTGGCAGCAGTGGCAGTGATGGGTTCAGTGGCAGTGGTGGGTCTTGGTGTGTGTGTGTGTGAGAGAGAGAGAGAGAGAGAGAGAGAGAGAGAGAGAGAGAGAGAGAGAGAGAGAGAGAGAGTGCAGGCTAAAAGACACAGTGCCTGTCTGTGAGGGGTTGGCGTGTGTGTGTGTGTGTATGTGTGTGTGTGTGTGTGTGTGTGTGTGAGAGAGAGAGAGAGAGAGAGGGAGAGAGAGAGAGAGCAGGCTAAAAGACACTGTCTGTGAGGTGTGAGACGTACGCTCTCTGATTCCTGTCCATTAGAAAAAGAGCTGCAGCCGGATATTTGTGTCCTGGGGAGCTCAGTCAATATTAGATGTTAGCATAGAAAAAAGCTATTTACATTTTGGAGGTGTGTGTTCTCACAAACACACAGGCTCCCTATCTCTCTTTCACTCACTCTCTCACTCACACACACACACACACACACACACACACACACGCACACACACACAAATGTACATGTTGGCAAGTCTACTTATATTAGCAACATCTCTGGCAGAAATTCTGTCAAACACATTAATTTCTACTTATTTGCAGAGTAAGGCATGATCCATGCCAACTATCTAGTGTCACCATGACAATGGGCCATGTTCCGCAGCTGTGTTCCACACCATCATAAACTTGATACGGCTCCTTTCAATCTAATGCACCATGTTGCACAGCTGACTGATACATGACATAACAGGTAAACCTTTTCAGTTTCTCTAACTTTTGTCATAGTATCCAACTAGTATACTTATTTTCTAGATCGAAACAAGGAGATATCCTTTATGATTACTTGGCTACACTTATGAACTCATTATTCATATTTCTCCTTTATAAAACAAACATTGAGTTTTTAAATTATATTTATTACACACTAAGGGTACATTAAGTGTACTAATAGATTCTTCTCTCCAAGATCGATATACAGTAAGTATTTAAAGAGGAACTATCAAGACCGGCTTTTACTTTCGGTTTGCACTAGGTTTATGCTTACATTTTTCGCCACAGAGCTCCTCAGCAGCCTGCCCTGCGGCCTGGTCTAGTTTGGTTGTCATGCAGCATTCTTGGAGTCTGTAATGAAACTTATATAGTTCAGTGTCATTCGCTCTGTTCTCCATTTTCATCGTCCTGAACGAGATGACGGCTTTGGGATTGGCCTTCAAGTTTGCCAAACTGCCCTCTCTGGCCCCTGCTCTTAACTAATGCCACTCATCTTGCACTCTTGTGCTTCCATAGACGCCTGCTTCATCAAACAATCAGACATTTGCGTCTCTGTTTGAAAACCCACTATAATGTGGCCCCTAGAATGTCATATTAGCTCATTTTCTCTAAATATTATGTTTATTAAGACATCAGTGCAACATTCTTTCACCATCCCTGTTCTTTTTTTCTTTCTTTCTTTCTTTCTTTCTTTCTTTCTTATGTGCTCCTATAGCCATACCTTCCTACACATCTCCACTCGATTACCATCTCCCTACGATACTACTCTTGATTTGATCCAATTTAACTTGCTTGTTGGAGTTATGTAAGCTAACCAATCAGTTAGTTCTCACTCAGAGTGAGAATGTTGTAAGTTAAAGTAGCCAAGGGTTAATCCAAACTCTTTAAACTTGCATCATATCTTCAGCAAGCAATCGTTTCTCAATACCCAAATGTCCAGACCCTCTGTACAAATCAAAGAGTAGACTAGTACTGCTTTGCTCCATAATTTACTATCCTTACTTACTTACTATACCGGTACTTACTATACATAATGGTGTCTATTATGATGTTTTCTACATTAAAAAACATCAAATAATAATTGAATGATATAAATGTAATATTTAGGTGTATAAAATTAGTTTTATTTAAAATAACCTGTCTGCCTTTTTTCATGCTTTAGGTTGTGTGTTTGCCCAGAGCTGTTGAATTATTAAAGTGTTGTTTCTGAGGTATGCATGAGTATACTCTACAGTATACTCTCTCTGGCAGATGGTGCAGGGATTTATATGGAGGGTTTGAGACTGAACCACTTCATGACTTCCATTTCAAATGAGCCCATGTAGAAAAAAGCCAAATAATAAAAATGAAGATAAAAGACAAATATATATGGGCATTAGTAGGCTCATTAAACGGACTGATTTCAAATCCTCTGGGCATAGTCATTTTCCTTATTAGCCTGGAACATACAGATACACACACACTCACACATGTGCACGCACACGCATGTGCGCACACACACACACACACACTCACTCATGCACACATGCGCACACACACACACACACTCCAGCACTCATGTGTGCAGACAGACACACACACACACGCACGCACGCACGCACGCACGCACGCACACTATACTTTAGATATACATAATTTGACTATTTCATCATGAAACAGACTGATTTAACTCCTCTGGGCAAAGTCATCTTACTCTGGGACATACAGATACATGTAAACACACATGTGTACACACACATACACAGTCATGTACACACATACAGTACGTCCCATATCAGAGGCTGAATACCAGTGTCCACCCTATACCCTAAGCCCTCAAAGACTTAACTAGAATGAGTCTGCCTTGTGATTGACCAGTTCATACCAGTTAGGTCTTTGAGGGGTCAGAGCGTAGGGTGTAGGGTGGGCATTGGGATTCAGACACTAAGTGCTGGGGCCACCGGAGGCCCCCTGGGGGGTTCATAATACGGGTCATGAGGTCCTGTCCCTGCCTCAGTCCCCCACAGATGGGCATCTAATGGACGTCAGGCATACAGTATGATGCCTTTTAATGAGCTCCTGCCAACTGCACATCCGCTCAATAGCATTGATGTGGGGCAGTCAACATAAAAGGGATTTCGATCCCTTCATGCAGGGAGGGCAGGTCTCTCTACACCTCACCCTCACCCAGTCCACAACGCCAGTCTCTCTGTTTGGATTCTGGGCCTGGCTAACAGGCACTTTGGTGCAGTACTGTATGTCCACCAGTCCAAAACCCCAGTCTCTCCTGCTTGTTTGGGTTCTGGGCCTATACAGTATGTCCAGCAGTCTATAAGCCCAGTCTCTCTGCCTGGACTCGGGGCCTGGCCGACAGGTACCTTGGTACAGGACTGTATGTCCTGCAGCAGATTTAGCGCCCCCTGCAGTTAGTTTCTCTCTATATTTTGGTTTTCAATTACACCACACTGTCAATGCCTAAGATATTCAGTGGTTAAAGTGGGATTTGGCAGGAGAGGGGACTCTCATATTTTGTGTCAGCACAAACAAAGAAGAATGTATAGAAGAAGAATGGGATGATATTGTTCATTTATCCAGCAGAGCTGGCTAGCCCCATGTAATGTATGGACAAGAAATAATATTCCATTAAAATAATATAAAGATTTAGATCACGTCTTTGGCATTCTCTCTCTCTCTCTCTCTCTCTCTCTCTCTCTCTCTCTCTCTCTCTCTCTCTCTCTCTCTCATGTCTTCTACTATGCCAGACCACAGACATTACATACTGTATATATTTTTCCATCAGCTTATTTCTGCTTGCTCAAGGTCTGGCTTCAGTCCACTTTTAAATTCTATTAGTTTGCTTTTCCTCCAGCTTTCCATTACAAAGGCTAACTTTGTTACACGCATAATGATGCTTAATTGGGGCAGCTCATTGACATGCAGCTCTGTGCTGGGCCCAACACCCACTCCAATGTGCTTTCAATTGCATACCTAACGTTTTTAATATTTTTGTTTTGTGTGAGTTGGTTTTGTGTTTTGGACAGTAGCACTTCCCCTTTCTTGGGCATACTTTCTGAATTACCAGGAGTTGGTTGGTTTGTTTGTTTGTTGATTGTTTGAAAGTGTAAGTAAACAACCCTGTGGTCCTGAGTCTAGTTCAATTACTGTGACAATGACAAACAGTGTGCTCGTCCACAAGCAGTGCCATAAATACGTGATGTGTTTTGTATTGCATTGTATTGACTTTCCCACAAAAAGAAAATCCAATGCAGAAGTACTGCATGCTCGGTCTTTGTTGTCCTTATGTGCATATTTGCCGCAGGGTTGGCTTGTTTACCTGACGTAATTTTGTTCATTTACCTTCGGCTTTGGGTTTTTCCTTCTTGCTGATTGTCCCCAGGTGTGTGTGTGTAGTTGGTGAGTCTCCTGTGCAAACACTGTGTGGTCGTGGCACTAGACTCACTTTGTTCAAACACCTTAAACAGGAGCCACTGAAGGACATCATAACTTAAGCCAGCTAATGAACAAACACAGACCAAAGACCAGCTAAGCCTCAACTATGGCTGAGACTCTGAAGTGTGAGTGTGTGTGTGTGTGTGTGTGTGTGTGTGTACGTACGTGCACGCGTGCATGTGTACCTGATAAAGGATGAAAAGGATTCTTTGAGAGGAATATTGTATGGATATTTTAATGTTTCAATTCCTTGCCATATCCTGAAACCACATAAACAGTCAGTAAATTTGGCTAAAACCTTCAGCCTCCACTGCACCTTACAGTTTTCATGAAATTTATCTCCAAACTTTGTCCTTTATATACCCCCTTCTACAATCTAATACCAACGGTAAGTCTTTACTTGACATCTGTATATACTGTAAATAAATCACAAGCCTCTTGATGAGGCTTTTTAATTTTTTGACATACAGTGTGTATAAAATTCTGTGAGACCAGGCTGGTATAATGCATGGCGGTGTGCAGCAGACAGTCTCCTGGGCAAGTTGTTTTGGAAGCTGAACCCCATCAAATAAGATTTCTGATCTAAGCCGCCTGTCTTATATATATATATATATAATATTCTATTCTGCTGGGAGGGGGTGGGATCAATCGCAGGTGTGTCAGAAGAGATGTCCTCCCTGTGGTGTTTGTTTCTTGTTTACAACTTTGTTGTTCCTGTCAATATTTTAACAGTTATATTAGCAATGATTATCATCAAACTTTGTTTTGACGTGTGCTCTCTTGAATATAATAATGTAATACTTTAGTGTACTAATTATGGCTATACGCCTCAGAGAACAAAGCATTTCAGTGAGGGAGAGATTTTATTACCTCACTCACGTCAGATGTAGCGCTACGCGCGAACATCTGATCCTCCGCGATAGACGATTTATTTCAGGAGCCAGAAATCCTTGAATCTAACTGGACAAACGGCTTGTCCATCAATTTAATTGACGTACACTTCAGCTAACCACATCGAAACCAACCGATGACGCTGGTTACGTTTGTTGGATTGGTTGAATTCAAAACAGTTGCTTCACACCCTCTACAGCAGCCAGCAGCCCTGATTGGTCCGGTTAGGAAATATTGGGCTTGAAATCCCTCCCAATGGCATCAACATCAGATCGTTGCGCGGAGGCCTTACGAAAGTTACGTAGCGCATGATCTGACGTGAGTGAGGTAAGAGATTTTATTGTTTTTTGGGGGAAGTTTGTCAATGGAAGCAAAAAGAGGGAGTGAGGGGTGTGCTTATGTTTGAAAACAAACACATTTACACCGTCTGTCTGAAGAAGAATCTGAAGAATCTGTGTGTATTTTATGAGTGTGTGTATAGCTTATGCATAAATAATTTAATTTCATTTTCACATATAATGTAAATGGCCAGGAACCTGCAAACAAAAATAACATCCAAAGCCATGAGAAACACTACAGTGAGGTGGTCAGTGCCCAGTTTCTTTCCTGTTCTCTACAAAAGTACATTTTGTCTCTGCAAGCTTTCAGTAACAGCAGAGGTTTGTAGAAAAATACACAAGCAGATCCAGCACTCACATGAACCTTCCCTTGAATCCCAATGTGGGCAGAAGCAATAACACTCAAAGCATTATGTGCACAGGGGTAACTGCCTTCTAGTAAACATGCCAGAGTCCCCTTTGATGTGTTCCCTCATATACAGCACCTTTCCTAGTCTCTCCTCAGTGACACAGGAGCTAGCAGAGCTGGCTCTGGCTGTTGTGTTCCCTCATATACTATACAGCACCTTCCCTAGTCTGTCCTCTGTGGCACAGGAGCTAGCAGAGCTGGCTCTGGCTGATGTGTTGTATAAGGACACCTGAGAAAAGACGGCGTGTCTAAGTGCCAGTGGCCAGACAGGGCACAGAATGGTCTGGTCTGTATAATCGTCCCTCTTGAGAGGACCTCTCAGCGGTGTGTGTGTGTGTGTGTGTGTGTGTGTGTGTGTGTGTGTGTGAGAGGACCTCTCAGCGGTGAGTGTGTGATTCAGCTGCTGGTCAGACTATGCAGGTGAAAGGAAAATGGTGCTGAGAAGCCTGCAGTAAGGCTGCCTCAGACACAAACAACCCCTGCTAGACAAGCTGCTAGACAGCCTTGTTCTCTACCCTCTGCTAGCCCAACGGTGAGATTTTAAGAGCCTCTTGGTGGAAGAAGCTTTTTAAACTGTGTGTGTTGGGTCAGTCTTAGTTGGCGGGTTCACCTGTGAGATGACCTTCCTGTCCATTTCACAGTGTGAGGAGAGAGGCTCTCTCTCTCTCTCTCTCGTCTCTGCATGCGCCCCAGTGTTGGATTACTGCTGTTTCCAGAATAGCTGCTGTGTGATCGGGCATTTTGTTCCACTTGGCTGCCACTCTCTGACACTTCAGGGGAATGAGGAGGCTCTGAGCTCAGAGAGGAACAGGGGGTGTCTTTTTAACACTGAATAATGTCTGGGAGTCGTGCTGACTGGTGAACCAGGGAGTGTCTTTTTAACACTGAATAATGTGTGTGAGCTGTGATGGTTGGTGAACCAGGGAGTGTCTTTTTAATGGTCGGTTTCCACACAGCCTAAACTTCACCTAGGCGAAGCTTCGCCAGGGGGCGTGTACCAAGCAGAGCATTCTCTGGTCGTAGCAATGTCTCTGGGTCGTTTGCGCCGGGTTGCTCGTATTCACCTAGCAGCAAACTTGACCAGGACTTGGAATTGGGATTTACAGTGATTTATTTACCCCTAGCATGTTCGTGTGGCACACACAAATGTTCGTTTTGGTATTATTTTATTTTAAACAGTAATTTGTGTCCAACTAGTCAATATTGGCTTATATCAGTGTGCTAATGTGGCTAATCGTTAGCTAGTTGTTAGCATTGAATAAACCTATCGTAAACTTATTGTAAACCTATAGTGGCTACCAGCCGTGATAGCACTCGTACACAATACTAAACACAATCGGGAACGATGCAGAAACTATGGCCCTTTAATCAAATAATATATTTTTCATGTAATGAAGTAATGGATGCCGCCAGGATGTTTGCAAAATTTTGTACTCCCGCCCTTGTCTTGTCACATAATGTTCCAAATGAACTTAACTGGTTATCGCCTAGCGAGTTGAAGGTTTCTCAACTTTATTCGCCTGTCTCTGCGAATTCGCCCCACACAGGGCGATATTCGCACCCCCATTCATTTTCAAGGGGAGGAAGGCGAAATTCTTGCTGTGTGGAAACCAGCCGTAACACTGAATAATGTGTGTGAGCTGTGATGGTTGGTGAAACAGGGAGTGTCTTTTTAACGTAATGCGTGTGACTTTTGCTTGTTGACAAACCAGGGATTGTCTTTTTAACACTAAGTAACACTAAATAATGTGAGAGAGCTGTAATGGTGACTGCAACAATTTTATTCTTTTTCTTTACAGCCTTTTGAAAATGCTTAAAGGGGTGTGAGGCGGTGTTATTGTCTGGGAGTATGATGGAGAAAATAAATCCAAACTACATGTTATGTGTTTATTTTATTATTTTTTAAAATGTAGCATTGACTTGTGTTTCCTTCAATATCGTATTTATTATTTATTTATTACAGTTGTAAGAACATCACAATTTCACTCATCAAACATAGTATTGTAGTGTGTGTGTGTTTGTGTGTGTGTGTGCCACTAGTGTAAAAAGCAGTGCAGTTTAAGATCTCAGAGAACTGCGGAACATTTCATTGGTTGTGACAAAGCAGACAGCTGCATATAAAAATGGCAACCAAATAAAAATGGCAATCAAAGGTATCATGTGTTATTATTTGCTGTCCACATGTTTTGATGTGTGTCTGTTTTTTTTTTTTTTTATCATGCCTCCTTATTTGTGTCTGGATATAATTATAACACAAACTCCCTCACCTCGCTAAAACAGACACACACACGCACGCACCATTATGCATTTCACTTGGCTTTTGTTGACATGCAATCTTATCAGCAAGTCCCAGTAAACCCCTGTGCACTGCTCCTTCACAAAGCCCAGCAAGAGTGAATCACACTGAAGATTTATGCTTGCCTATTGTGTACACAAACAAACACACAACAGACGCCCGCACACACAGCAGAGCACAATACAGCACACACACACACACACACAGACTACTGATGTGGTATTGTTCAGCAGAAATGCCCAGCAACACACACACACACACACACACACACACACACACACACAGCTGATGTGATATTGTTGTGGCATAAATGTGGATGGATGAGTAGAGAAAATCTCCATGTGCTGGAAGTGGCACTGGTCTCTGTTCTGCTCATTATCATACAACAGAATGAGAAAGGGCTTTGGCACAACCTCAGAGGCTAATACAACAACAGCAGAATGTGAACTGTGTGTGTGTATGTGTGCATGTGTGAACATATATATGTTTGTGTGCATGTTTGTATGTGTGTGTGTGTGTGTGAACATACATGTGTTTGTATGTTTGCACGTTTCTCTCTCTCTCTCTCTCTCTCTCTCTCTCTCTCTCTCTCTGTGTGTGTGTGTGTGTGTGTGTGTGGACACCTGTAGATACGTGCTTCTGCTTTGTGTGATGATACAGTAATAAACATCCCTGCTGTGTTACTGTAAAGCCCCAACAGTGATACTGAAGGGTTGGTGGCCATTTGGTCATATGATAATGAAGTCAATCTCTTCTTGACTGTGATGGTTCTCCATGGCCTACCCCCACCACCATACTACAATTGTTCGCACCTCTAGATTGGATTCTTGGCTCTCAGAGACACAAGATTGTAGAACCTTAATGTGTATACCTTACTTAGTTCACTAGGAATTTCATATTCTTAAAACATGAAATCTTACACTGCTGTGTTACTGTAAAGCCCCAACAGTGATACTGAAGTGGTGTATGTCCATCCATGTCAAGTACAGAACAGAAAGAATTTGGAAGAACATAGACCGAAGGTGGACGCAAGTCGAACAAGCAGTTTACGGTGAGTCAAAGGAACACACAATCTTACTTTCGGTTTTGAATGCAGTATTGACTCGATGTAAAGTGTTTGTGTTCAGTCTATGTTGTTCCAAATTCTTTAATTCCACTCGCTATGAGGTGCAGGCAGCAGGCTTGTACAACAGGGCTAAGCTTGAATTACAGCAAACCTCTACTTTAAGATGAGTTATGGCCTCATTTGTGCCAAATATGATAACATAAAGGATACCAACAGACACAGATAAGGGTGAGTGAGTGGGGTAATCCATGTTTTTTGCTCATCAAAGCTTTGGCTAAGGAATAGAAAGTGGCCTTCAAATCCTGTGAGTGTCTCGGACAGTGGGAGTAGACAACTGTGTGTGTGTTTGTGTGTGTATCGGACAGTGGGAGTAGATGAATGTGTGTGTGTGTGTTTGTGTGTGTATCGGACAGTGGGAGTAGATGAACGATGAATACTAATCCCCTGGCAATGTTTCTCATAGCTCCTGTCTAATTCATTCATCTGTCTGCTTGGCCTGTTGATCCTGCTCTCTCTCTCTCTCTCTCTCTCTCTCTCTCTCTCTCTCTCTCTCTCTCTCTCTCTCTCTGTGTTGTGTGTGTGTGTGTGTGTGTGTGAGGGAGGGAGGCTGATTACAGCCACGACTGGCTGCTGAGATCTGAAGCAGATGGGAAGAGAAGAGCCCAATAAGAGATTTGCCCTGCTGTGTGTGTGTGTGTGTGTGTGTGTGTGTGTGTGTGTGTGTGTGTGTGTGTGTGTGTGTGTGTGTGTGTGTGTGTGTGTGTGTGTGTTTGTGTGTGTGTTTCCCAACACATCTGATCCATCTGTGTGATACCTGCTGCTGCTGCCGGACAAGAACTTGAGCACTTGTCATTATGTCCATCGCCTCTAAACACACACACACACACACACACACACACACACACACACACACACACACACACACACACACACACACACACACCCCTGGGCTGCAACTGGAAAATGTGATTTTGTTTGTGTTTTGGAAGTGGCATGTGGAAACAAGATAGCTGAACCAGACAGCAATGGGAAACATGGAAGGAAATTAAAGCAATGTGTTAAGGTTATTCTAAAAGTTTGGAAGAGTTTGGATATCACCAAAATTAGATACCTCAGGCTATAATAATGCTTTAAATAAGCAAAAGTTGAAGTGTGGGTGTGGGGGGACATCAGACCGATGCTACGATTACTGACCACCTGGTGTACTGGGAAATGACCAGTGAGGCGACAGAAAATTTTGGGCAGGGGCTGTCATAATATACTCAAAATAGTACATTCTAGTAGCCTAGCAGTTCCATTCAGTAATCATCTCCCTCCATGACTCCGTCTGGCATTCCGGCCATTGGCATTGGAGAAAGGCTCTGCTCTAGAACAAACTGTATATTACAGTGGGCCTGTTTACATGTATGGAGATATTTTTACTTCCGCCAAGGAGGTTATGTTTTCGCCAGAGTCTGTCTGTCTGTCTGTCTGTCTCTCTCTCTCTCTCTGTGTGTGTGTGTGTGTGTGTGTGTGTGTGTGTGTGTGTGTCTGTACAACATAACTCAAAAAGTGCTGCACGGATTTGGATGAATTTTTTTGGACAACGTGTGTATTGGGACAAGTAAGAAATGGATTGGTGATTCAGAACTCCATCTGGAATTCATATTGTGTCTGTGACCACATTGCCTTGGTGGAGGTCTGAGCTCTCTTCTTCTCTAGTTCTGTCTGTTTCTTGTTATGTGAAAAAAAAGTCCATGGAAGGTGGCTATAAAACTCTGTTTACAGTTCCTGAGAATGACTGAAGGGTTCTATTCTAGAACAAGCAGTCTCTCACTTCAGGCAGTTGCATACACTAATCATAACACATACAAGACCCAGAGAAGTACAATATATTAATCACAATTCACTTTCCAAACGCTATGATTAATTATGTCTAGCTCTGAAATGTTTCCCTAGACAAAATGTACAGTATTGAAAGGGGTGTGATAGAGTCAGCCAGTGTGAAGCCCAGCCATGTTCTCTCTCTCTCTCTCTCTCTCTCTCTCTCTCTCTCTCTCTCTGCTCCATCACTCATTCATTCATTCATCATATTTGATCCCTGCACTCAAATGGATTTTTTTTCTGTGCCATTGCGCTGCCAGAAGCCCAAGCCCTAATGATACATGACATGGCTCTTATTATTAGAGATCCATCAGCTCTCCGCTGGACTAGCTGCTACTGCTGCTGACACACGGCCCTCTGCCCTGGCCACGGCTACTGTACAGTATGTGTGTATGACTGTATGACTGTGAAGGCTATATGAGAGAGTGTGTGTGTGTTGTGTCTGTATAGACATGTTAGTGTGTTTGTGGCGAGAGTTGGGGGGTGGGGGGGCATGTGTGTGTGCGTGTATTAACTTGTTTGCATGTGTGTGTGTGTTGGGGAGGGGGCATGTGTGTGTGTGTGTGTGTGTGTGTACACATGTTTGTGTGTATGTGGAGGGGGGGCATGCATCTGTGTGTGTGTGTGTGTGCATGCATTAACTTGTTTGTGTGTGTGTGGAGGGGAGGGAGCATGTGTGTGTGTGTGTGTGTGTTTGCATTAACTTTTGTGAAGGCTATATGAGAGAGTGTGGTGTGTGTGTGTGTGTGTTTGTACACATGTTTGTATGTATATGGAGGGGGTGTGTGTGTGTGTGTGTGTGTGTGTGCATTAACTTGTTTGCGTGTGTGTGTGGAGGGCAGGGGGCATGCGTGTGTGTGTGTGTGTGTGTGTGTGTGTGTGTGTGCATTAACTTGTTTTGCGTGTCTGTAGGGCAGTGGGCATACATGTGTGTGTGTGTGTGTGTGTGTGTGTGTGTGTGTGTGTGTGTGTGTGTGTGTGTGTGTGCATTAACTTGTTTGCGTGCCTGTGGAGAGCAGGGGGCATGCATGTGTATGTGTGTGTGCGTGTCATTCATGTCAAAACTTTTCCCCAGGGCCAGCATATACAGTATGATTGTGGCCCCAGTGGTTTCCTGTCATGTATTCCCACCCCCTCATTCCCACACCCTGACAAGAACCATCTGCTTGCACAGGCAACACACATCTCACACTCTCACACACAACACACATCTCACACTGAACACTTCCTGTGTGGCAATCACAGTCTCCACCCCCTCCCCCCAGCCTGGTATCTGATTGAAGATTGGGTTCGTGATCTCAACATCTCCATCCCAACGTGATGAAACAGCTGGAGATGGGGATGAACTGTGTGTTCTGACACCGCAGGAGACCCCCCGCACGCCCGCCCGCCCGCAGCACAGCCTGTGCACAGCGTACACACACCTGGCTGATTACCTGCCCCGGACCATTATTCTTCTGCCGGGGGCGGCGGATGGGTTGTAATATCAGATCGCTGAGGCTCTGACGGCTCTGGCTCTGAACAAATGCAACAGACTTGTTTTCTTCTTGTTGTTGTTATTATTGTTCTGTTTTGAACAAGAGCTATTTGTTATGGTCAACCACCTGCAGTTTATGATGGTTGGTCATAAATGTAGGCCTGCCTTAAAAAGTCTGAACTCAGACAGGCAGCATGAGTGCACAAGAGGTTGTTGTGTTGTTTATTTCGAACCATTAAACTCTAAAACAGTCCTTCAGAGAGATAAAATAGGTCTCCAGACAACAGAGACCTTTGAGGCACGACAAAATAAATGTCCGATGAGACATAGCTGCTCAAAAAACATTTTTGCTGTGTTGTGTAAAGTATGCGCATGTGTATGCCCTATCTGTATGCATGAATTCTGAGCATCACTAAAGAGCCTCCGCCTTCCCTCAAGACTATCAGCGTGCCAGATTACAACATTCTACTCAACATTCCACAGAAATCTCATTTATAAGCCTCCTTTCCAGAGGATCCAACACATTTCAGAAGCCAATAATGAGCGATTACTGCATTTACATACGCCAGTTTCATGAGCAAACACACTGATCCTGAAATGACATGCCATCAGTGCATAATTAGATTGCAGTCTATTTCAAGTTGTCATAATCTGTTCATTACAAAGATGGTGGTTTAATCGTGAATGCTGCAATGAATACTTCTGAGGTTAACACACATCATAAAACACATCTTTGCATTCTCTTGCAATTGATTTAATACTGTGGTGGAATAAGAGATTGACATAATTGAAAGGTAAACAGATTGGCACAATAATATTAATATTTGAAATTTAATTAATTAATACAGAAAAATGTTTCTCTCACAATTCAATGAAAGACTGAAACATATACTTTGTTGAAGGGCATAACTGTGTTTGATAATGTGCTTCTTTCTTTCTTTCTTTCTTTCTTTCTTTCTTTCTTTCTTTCATTCTTTCTTTCACTTATCTCTCCACAGTTGAGACATCATCTTCCAGTCGTTGCTGACACTCTCTGTACTCCAGTAGGCAAAAGTTTCAAGTGACTTAAGTGTCCATGCTGTGGTTCATCTAGACCCTGTCAGACAGGCACAGAGAGCAGGGATCCAATGCAGATCACACCAGCCATAGTTTCCCCGGTGCACCCATCATTAATAATGCATCGGGCTGTGGAGGAGGACGTCTTCACACAGTCAGCTGTGACTGCAGCAGCGCTATGCCTGCATAGCATGCGATGGACTTAGAATATTCACACTGCCAGGCAGCGCTCAACAAGATCAAGGGCTGCTGAAGAGAGAGAGAGAGAGAGAGAGAGAGAGAGAGAGAGAGAGAGAGAGAGATCTCCAGCACATGACAAGAGTGTGCTCGCTCTACAAACCCTCTTCCTCTTCCTCACTTGCCAACTTTTTATTCTCGGTCCTTTCTGTTCCTGCCTTACAAGTAACTTTGTCTTGACATGAAAATTGACCTCCAAGGATCTGAAAAAATGTTTGATCTTGAAAATTATGCCTATTCTGGCAAAAAAAATCTTAGATTACAGCCCGTCAAGTTCTGGAGTTGGTAAGAATTGCGTAACAAAAAGTATGAAGGGACACATTTTTAAGTACTTACTGTGTAAGTATACTGGAATAAGACTAACTGATAATGTAAGCTTTCATTTGGCACCTTAAAACAGCTCACTGTGCTTCTTACACCCCATTTATCTCATGCAGTTTTGATGAATCAATGAACAATGCTACCATTAGATACGCTACATTTTTAAATCAATTTCAACTGATATTCTCATGATTTCTGATGTATAGTCTGGCAGAGATAGACCGAACTCAATCGTGGGTGGAACATGACCGTTATCTTTCAAACTACTTCAGCATGCAATAGGATGGCATATGACCTAAACACATAGAGTGTTGTGATTACATAATGCCAACAGCGACATCCAATCAAATTCCCTATGGCGTACTGGCTGAGCAAATCTGTTTGCCAACACTAGAATACGTCTAGATTTATAGGCTACTCAGTCTCCTCAACAGCAGTAGAACTTAAACTACTTTTCATGTTGTTTGTGTATCTCCTATACTTAACAGTATATAGTTCATACTCTCATATCACAGTATACAGTTAATACTCTATCATTTCTCCCTTGATTTTCCCTTTTCATGTGGTGATCTGTATTGTCACCTAAGTATTTACCCATTAAGAACTGACATGCGGTCGGGATCAGTTAATTAGTTGACCAAATATATACACAGAGACTTGGGCTAAAGTAGACGTGTATCAGATACTCTTTTGTTTGGGGGTGATCAGGTTAGATGGGGACTGCAGATCTGGGAACAAATCATAGCTGCTACCATTGAGATGTGTGGCTAAAGTAGTATGGTGAGCCATTGCCCGAGCTCTTGGTGGACGGGTGGACCAATCACAATGCTCTTATATGTGTAGAGTCTTGTTGGGTGAGTTTAGTGATTGGTTGAATTGGCTTGTTCGCTGCTCTGATTGGTTGAGCTGTGGTCATACGCCAGAGGCATGTCTGTCCTTGTCCATCCGACTACACATTACACATCACACACACACACACACACACACACACACCAGGGTCTTAATAGTTTGCCCTGGTGGCTAGTGTTTATGCCTAAAGTACTTGGAAGCTCTTACTATAGCTGGGTGTTAAAACTAGAGGTCCATCCAGAAAAAAATGACTGATTTCTGACAGACTTCAGCACGGGAACGTGAGCAGGGGGAATAGAGTAGCTGGGAGGTAATGTGAGATTGCAGGGTGATGAGTGACTGAATAATCTAAAATTCAACACCAGACTGGAAAATATTAAATCCCTCATGGAACACTGCAGTGGGTCCTAAGGTTGCTGTAACTGACTGCAATAGCAATAGCAATAGCAAGCCTCCAGCCAAGGCAACCTTCCATGTTCACTTCTCGTATGGTGTTTGTGAGTGTAGGGTTGAGTTCTTGCTCTCTCAGACTTTTTAAACCTCATGTTTGGGCTCCCATCAGAGGTCTGGTATCCGCATGCAATTTATATTTAACATCACCAGGCCCACGGATAATAGCACGGTTTCTCACAGTCTTGAGCCATGATCGTGCACGCACGTACACACACACACACACACACACAGGCACATACGCACACACACAGGCACACACACACACAGGCACATATACACACTCACACTCAGACACACACACACACACACACACACACACACACACACACACATATCAGATTGCCAGATGAGAGTGTACTGTACGTCAGGAATTGATTGCTGTGCCTGTTTTGTATTGAACTGCAGATAGATAACAAGAGGCTCTCGCTGGTTTGCCAGATGGATGGTGAGCAGGAGAACAGGAGATCGATAGCCAAGAGTGACAGAAGATCCCAGGCCAACCCACTGAGACATCGCCGTGTGATGTCAAAGTTATGGGGAAAATATGAAATTTATGGACACACACGAGGGATGAGTCTTTGCCGGTCTCAAGTGAAGCAGGGAAGCATCTTTACACGCTATGCAGCCACATGAGTCTCACTGGGAGAAACTGTACATGGGAAGCAATGATCAACCTCCATACAATTATGTCCAATTCTCCTCTGTGACAGCTGATGCAACATGCCCTACACACACACACACACACACACACACACACACACACACACACACAGAGAGAGAGAGAGAGTTTCTCATGGATGTGTAGTCTGTGTGTCTGGTGCAGACAGTTTCATGAAGTGCCTCTTTCTTCTTTCTATAGTATAGTTCAAAAGGCAATAATATTTGATTTGAATTTGAGAGGCTATTACACTGACCGATAAAGTTATTTTTCTTTATTTAAGGTCTTTTCTTTCTTTTCGTTGAGAAGACAAGTTGGAATTAGGGTTGGTAATATTCACTTGGCCCACAACACTCAAACACGATGTAATGACACTAGCACACACTCCGAATAATTTATTCTATTCTATTTTTCTCTATGCTATTTTGAACTGATAGCTTTCAACGAAATTGTAATTTTAGTCTCTTTCACTGTCTTTCAATGAAACCGTCAAATCTTGAACTCTCTCTCTCTCTCTCTCTCTCTCTGTCTTTCATTGAAATAGTCAAAACGTGTACTCTCTTTCTCTGTCTTTCAATGAAATAATCAATAATTGTATTCTGCCCCTCTCTGTCTGCAACTTTAATTGTTTTCTTCTTATTGATTAAAGGGGCCAAGAGTAGAACGAAAGGAAAGAGCCAAGGTCCCTACTTGCTGATGTCGGCTGCTTGCTGATCTTTATTCATTCATTCACTTCAAGCACTATGGAAGTGGGTGTTATGGCAAATGAATTCTGACAGGCTGCTGCACTTGTAGCTCACCCATGTGATGTAAGCTCTCCACAACCTGGAGACACACAGTGGCTTGTATTCATGGCATCTCACGCATGCAGCCTCTCAACAGTGGGATTTTGCATAACATGCAGACAGGCTACAATACAGTCGGCAGTTCTAGAATAGAAAAGCACTCAGAGAGCGCAGACCTCAGCCAAACCAATGTGGTCACAGACACAATATAAATTCCAGATGGCGTTGTGGATCACCAATCGCCACCAACATTTAATCAGTTCTTACTTGTCTCAATACACATGTTGTCCGAAAATTTCATCCAAATCCGTGCAATACTTTTCCAGTTATGTGTACACACAGACACACACACACACACACACATGTACACACACACACACACACCGGCGAAAACATAACCTCCTTGGTGGAGGTAATAATAATCATAACAATCATAATAATCATGATAACAAAAGAGACCTGATTCAGGACAAACCGTGGAGACAGTGCAACAAGTTGCCTGCCTAGAAATGTGGTGGCTTTATTTTCCTTGAAACCCAAGGTTGGAAACAGTCCTTGACGGAAACAGAGATAAAGATGTCCCTCTTTGTATTTATCTTGGCTCTTAGGCTTTCAATGATTATAACATTTCTCGAAAATAAACCCCCATTTTGACATTTCTTTGTTTGTCAAACCAACCCTTATAAGAATAAAATTAAATATATGAGAACCAGTTTCGTTCATTGCACGCAAGCTTTTCTTTTTCCAAAAGTCTCAGCAAAAGTATTAAACTTGTCCTCCCTTTTTGTCTAACTGCACCGAGTTATAAAACACTTTCTTCCAAACAAAACGGAGCCCTTTGAAACAAGTTCATTTGCCGTTCCTCTGTGTGCTTTTCTGTGTGTCACAGACAAAGTAACCATGGTAACAGATTGTTCAGCCCACTGAAAACGGGGGTCAATGCCGTGCCGTAAAGTCAGCTCCTCACTCTCAGAGTTAATATATGAAATATGAGCATAAAACAAGTTCAAGAGGAGGCGTTTTGGATGATTTACCTACAGCAAAGCTTGTCTAATTTCTCATATAGAAGTTGCAGACATGATATACAGTACAGACCAAAAGTTTGGACACACCACCTCATTCAATGCGATTCATTTATTTCCAGGACAATTTATATTGTAGATTCTCACTAAAGGCATCAAAATTATGAATGAACACATGAAAATATGTACTTAACAAAAAAGGTGTGAGGTTATGACAAACGTTTGGACCTGAACCCGATCAAGATGGTTTGGGGTGAGCTGGACCGCAGAGTGAAGGCAAAAGAGCCGACAAGTTCTCAGCATCTCTGGGAATGAATAACTCTTCAAGACAGTTGGAAAACCATTTCAGGTGACTACCTCTTGAAGCTCATTCAAAAAATAAAAAGAGGAGAAAGCAGTTATCAAAACAAAAAAGGATACTTCGATGAAACAAGAATATAAAACACGTTTTCACACTTTTTTTTATTAAGTACTGTACATAATGCCACGTGTTCATTCATAAGTTTGTTTATTTTGTAGATTGTCACTGAAGGCAACAGTCATGAAAATAAAGTAAATAATTTAATGGGAAAGTGTGTCCAAACTTTTGGTCTGTACTGTATGCTGTTTGTAAGCTTTCCAGACATCAAGAAAATGGCTAAATAAAGGCTTAAAAGCCAAAAGATATGTGACCATAATGGACCTGAGTGGCCTATCACACACAGGACAGGAACCATATGAATGGAAACCTTATCCATGTTGTGATGGTCTGCTGCTGGCCTTACCTGCGTTTGTCTTGTCTATGTGTCCTGTGTTTCGTAGGTGTGGCCTGCACAGCCCATCTGTAATTATTGGTGACACCTGGGCCCGGTGTCTCCATGACATGTTTAAAAGCAATTCGCCCCGTTCCCTCTTTTCTCCCCTTTTGCGTTTCACACGCAACACCCTTCACAACATTGTCCACACATCCATGCACTCACTTTACACTACTGATTTTGCTGAATTCCACTCTCTATCTGTTTGTTTTTTGTTTTTCTTTGTTTGACTTTACATTATTTATTTAATAAATCACTTGTTTTTGCATTATTGTTGCACGCTGTGTCCTTCTTTGCCATGGCTTTCGAGCCGAGCCATGACAATGCTAATCCATCTGATTGAAAGAAACACACCTTTATTAAGGTGACATTTTCTTTGGCACTCATTCTTGTCCAGCTGGGGTGTACTTTTAATTAATTATTCTGGTCTGGCTCTGGTTTATTCTGAATGAATTATTCTGATCCTGCTCGTGTGTATTTTTAATTATGGAGAAAGCTGAGGCATTAGAGTCTCCATCAAGGATCTCGTTGGTCATTCAGTTGCCATGGTGAAGGGATGTTTAATGAGCACGTGTGAGGAAACATAATATCAGACATCAGTTTCATTCCGGACTGCTCAACATTCCACCAGTGTGAGTGCCGGAGCACAAGAGCTTGTTGACCCTCTAGAAAGTTCTTACAGATAGTGGAAGTGCATGATTGGAGCTTAAATCCATTTGCATGTTTTAAGTGACTCTGTTGCCTCTCTCTCTCTCTCCTCCACAGCACCATATGGGAGAATGTCGCCTGTCATACACGCTCTCTGGCTTAAGGAGACATGCCTAGAATTATGAGTAACTGTTGAGAGACTGGTACGTCGGCCTAGAGAGCTCATTGTAAAGTGTGTGTGTGTGTGTGTGTGTGTGTGTGCGTGCGTGTGTGAGCTGTAGTTACTGTAGGCACAACAACCATCTGCTAATCATGATTAACTGGAGTCCCCATTTTAAGGGTCACACAACAATTAGCACTAGCCTAGAAAAGTTTGAAACAAAAACACCGTAATCAGAGAACCCATTATGAACGTTAATGAAACACTTAAAAACTTGATAGAGTATAATATATTACTGATATAGTTGTTGGTATAAAATGTTTTGAGGTCAAATTTAATATGACCTTACTTACATATTCTTTCAGAGCCAATGTATGAAGGCAGGCCAGCAGGGGAGAAGAAAAAAGGCTGGTGTGGAAATAGCAGAGTATTGTCACAAACCTGAACACAACCTCTCTTCTTCAAAACATGCCTCCATCTGACACCCTTCACCATGACCTACTTTCAGATGGGGCGTCTGTCTGTTAAGACGAGGACTCCTATAGTAGATCTGCACCAGTGCTCGTTCCTGGTAGGACTCGTATAGCCTGGCTAATAAGCAGACTGTTGACTCCGTCATACAGTCTGGAACAATGCAATTGAAACATGTTTCCGTTTGGATATGACGTATTCTCTCACCTGGCTCTCACGCCTCCAACTTCCGCGTTCAGCAGTAACAGATCGCTGGCTAATTCCAATTTATTTTGACATCGTAGCGGCAATAAGTCCTCAAGATCATGGATGTTAATGTCATGTACCAATTTTGTAAAAGTAATTCGAAAGTAGGGGGGAGAATAACGAACACGTTCAGGCAAGTTCAGAGACATCACTCGCTCTGTGCTGATTGGCTAAACCGTACGCGAACCTAAGTAGGCGGGCTGGTCCAGACTACTGTACTGAGGTAAAAATCTTTTAACGTAAGTACGTAGGATGCCGTTGCCAGGCTAGGACTCGTATTCTATAGAGAGATTCTATATGTGCACTAATGTGTGTGTATCTGTCTGACTCGTATAGTATAAGAGCACTAGTGTGTGTGTCTGTCTGATGACTCGTATATGTGCACAATGTGTGTGTATCTGTCTGACTCGAGCACTAGTGTGTGTGTGTGTGTGTGTGTCTGTCTGAGGACTTATTGAGTACTGAGGACTTACTGAGTATTTTATTATGTGCACCAGTTCTCATGCTTATTTGACTCATATAGTATGTGCACCAGTGCTTGTTCCTGACAGGACTCGTATTGTGTTATGTGCACTAGTTCTCGTGCCTATTTGACTCATTTGGCTTTGTTTAAAGCCCTCTGTACACCTATGTATTCTGCCTATCTGTGGTGTAATTACAAGAAAAGTAGCCTGCAAAAGCTAACAGTTGCTTATAATGACACAATGAGGCTGTTGTTGAGGATACCTAGATGGTTCAGTGCCAGCTACGTTTGCATTCTCCAATGTGCCATCATGTGAGGCTGCTCTAAGGAATCTAATGTACAAATGTATGTGTTGGTTGGATAGCTCAACCAATTTTATTATTAAAAGTTTAGTAAAGCCTTCAAGGAGTGCCATGAGGTATTCCCATAAACTAAGGAAACATTGGAGGGGCTGCTTATATGTCTTAATGTCTTGTTATGTTTCTTTTTATCTAGTTATTCTGTATTTACATTTTGTATGATATGGACCCTGGTATGGTGTCTACTCTGGAATAAAGAATTGATGATGATATAGTATATGTGCACTAATGTGTGTGTATCTGTCTGACTCGTATAAGAGCACTAGTGTGTAGCCTGCATGATGTATTCTATACGGTGCATAGCGCCCTAGCACAACATGGCCAGCAGTTTCTCATTCAGCTGATCATTATGATCCTGTAGTGTGATAATTGGAGAATCTATCGTGTGTTCCTGTGTCTTTCTGCAGCCGCAGGCAAGGCTATTTGTTTCCTGATATTAGCATGCTGCATAATAATCAGCCTGCTTCATTCCCTCTGATGTCACACCACCACATGGCCATTTAATGTGTGGGACTCATGTGTTTTATCTGCATAGAGAGTGCTATACCATAAGCACTGATATGATAGGATAGTACTTTATTCATCCTGTGTGAAATACATTTTACATCAGTTGTATAGTGATAGTGATACAATGTGGGCACGAAATTTCTATTGATGTAAAATAATATTAAATATATTGCATTACACTTTTGGATAGTTACACTCATAGAAATACACACACACACACACACACTGTACGTACATTCATACATATATGCTATGTTCCTGTCAACTTTATGTACTGTATGTATGTGCACACAGGCTTCTTTTATTCTAAATATCATTGCTTTGGCAGTATAAATATCTTATTCATCATGCCAATAAAGCATTATTGAATTGAATAAAAGACAACTATATATCTAAGGTTACACTGCTATCCATATGGCACACTGTAACAAGCTCTATGTAAAAGTGTTACCAATTGGCTTATTCACGATTATGCAAAAAAATTGGATGCTTGCTGAGGTCAGTCAGATAGAAAATGGTTCACTCAATTTGTCTCCCATGCACAAGATCAAATTAACGCACAGGAAACTCCTGGGGTTGCAGGCACTGGTGGTGTCAGTGTGTATAATAAGAATAAGAGTAAGAAGAATAAAAAGCACTGAACATGCTGAACTGTTGGATGAATTTCCTGGCAATTGTTCATGTCAGAAGCAAAATGCTGACACTTACATGATTAATTATTTATTTAATTATGAAGCATAGCCCTGAGCCATGGGTTTGCTGTCCGTTTGTGACACATTTTTAGATTATTTTTAACTTTAAAATAGCAACTTTCACATAATTTTTCTGTCCTGATT
Source organism: Sardinella longiceps (assembly GCA_027497455.2). NCBI lineage: Eukaryota > Metazoa > Chordata > Actinopteri > Clupeiformes > Clupeidae > Sardinella > Sardinella longiceps. Next base: position 1,613 of record JAODXP020004449.1, on the reverse strand, counting down.
TAAATAAGGATAATGAGGTTTGTGACCCAGCAGATGGGCACCCTGTTGCATTAACACTGTTACGGGTGGAATCCTGATTCTCTTTCTCAGTTTGTGAAAAATTGGGTGCCAGTCAGATATGGTGGACAAAAAAGGTTAATTTCTCCTCAGTCTTCTCCACATTAATGAGATATAGACCTCTAACTCTCACTGCTCACAAAACTACTAATTAGTCATGAGCCTAGACCTGCCATTAGTGCCTTTGCCGGTCAGCATTTGTCCTGCTCCATTGACAGGCACTGATTGATCACCATCAGCGTAGAGAAGATGAGAAAAGGCTGCCTAGGGCGTTGGGCTTTACCCTCCATATGTCTTCTTAAAGACCAGCCAGCCCCTCTGTCTAAGACAATACTAAATTGCTTAAAATGCACAGCACTGCAGGATCCCAAATCATGAGTGACTACACCCCACCCCCACCTGGCCCATGATCAGGTGGGCTTGCTCTGCTTTAAGTGTCTGCTTCAGTACATCAGCAGAATTGGGCCCCTTCAAGGGCACTGAATGCAAGCACAGACAAAGACTCCCTGGAGCCATCAAACTGATTTTCATCTTTGTCCATATAATACTATTGCATGGGAAGTGCAGCCCATTGTTCTCCATGGTAACCCGGCAGCAGTACAGCCAGAGAAGGCAAAAACGGAGTGAGAAGTGCAAATGGTCAACAGCTTCTGTGTTTTTGTTTCCGCAGGGGGAATGGGGGAAATCACCTTTCAAACAGCTGCCCAGAGTCAAGCTCTCATACACTGATACCTTAGCCTGACATGGCAGACAAGTTTCACCGGGTGACGTATTTTAAAAATTGCTGCTGTTAGATTTTCCCTAGGGGAACCATTTTAGCGACGCACATCATTGCAGCTTCCAGCTCCATAATCATAACAATAGGCCTTTTTCACACCGCCATCTTTTGTTGGCGCAACGGTGGCGAACAGTAATTTGTCTTTCTCACTGTGACTAATAAACTTACCCAAAATAAGTTTTAGTAATGTGGCGTGCCTTGTAGCTAAATAGTGTGCAGCCAAAAAATATCCATCTGGATCGTGGGTAACAGTGAACAGTTTATCATATTATTACGAGGTAATGTGAACTGTCAACTGTCTTAACGTCACCCATCTATGCCTTTCAAAATACACAAATAATATCAAAACTACTACGACACAATACACAACATTTATCTAATTATATAACCTATTTGTCAAGATCATTTTGAAATAACAGTGGTTTGAAATACTATGGGTCTACTCTACTTTAAACAAAACAAAACCGATCAACTTTTTTGATAGGAATTTTACCAGTCTAACCAAGCCTGGAATCAAACAATTTTTTACTATTTGGTCTCAAGGGGCTCATTTTCCCCTTCAAGGACTAAGCTAACATTCATACATACATACATACATACTACAGATACAACAGAAACGTGGCAAAGAAATCTCTCACTACTATTTCAAACCACTGTTATTTCAAAATGATCTTGACAAATAGGTTATATAATTAGATAAATGTTATATAATTATTTTGACTCCACCTGAATAGCCAGGCTAGAGTAAGGTAGGTTGGGAGTAGATAGCCTCCCGAGC
>JAODXP020004448.1:5000-41470 GCA_027497455.2 Sardinella longiceps | reverse complement strand
GGCGGAATGCATTTGTTGATTTCACACGGAATGGCCCAGGTTTTTAGAAGGTTTTTCCAGATGTCACGTCCATAACACAATTTTTTCCACAATAACCCCAATGAAAACCAACTTATCTTACATTTACATTTAAATCAAGTCGTTTTCTGTGTTCACTGAGGTGTCCTGTTGGTAATATTTATGTTTCTCAGGAAATTTCACAGACTTCATAGCAAAAACTAGCCTGGGAATTCCCATGCTCCTTTGCTCGCTTATTTCATTTCACTCTGCAGAGGAGCATGGTGACTATGGCCGTTTTTCTCGCTTACTTTCGGTATCCAATCGCAGAACAAAAAGGGATTTGTACGGCCCTTGATTGCATTTTACGTCACGTGGTGGCTCTGGTATTGGCTCCGAGGTATGTACAGACGCTATGATAGACATTCGTAGCGCCCAATAAACGGCTATGGACAATTGTAAACGATGCTTCCGCTACGAGAAATGCAATAGGTAGGTCCCCAGACTAAATATCACTTGTGATTTTAGTTTGGCATTCGCCAGGCTAAGCAAAAACTGTAATCTCCCATAAAAGCTTGTCCGTTTTTCGTCACGTCCATAACGCAAATTGAAAGGCTCATATTCTTATGATGTAAATCATGATATGATTTTTTTTAAGTTTGCCTGTATTAAGCCACAAAGTTTGCATAAGAATATGAAAAAAAGTGAAATACTGCTAAGCTTGCAGAGGTTATGTGGCCTTTTGTTCATCAATAATGCATGAAAATGTAACTTCCATAACGCTGGAATTGCCCATATATTTTCAAATTAAGTGGCTTACATTGTTGCGATTTGGCCTCGTTCAGATTGGCATCCGATTTTTTGCATATCCAGATTGTAACTAGAATTTATTTTGGGTGGTCTGAACAGCAGAAAACCACATGAATTCCGTTTTTTCCAAATATGTTACACCCCACTTACCGAGGTGGTTTCAATTGTGATTTACATCGGATATGCTGCGATTTGAACAGTTTAACCATATGGATCCCATTTCACCGTGTCACTTGTGTCATTTGTCACGTGACAAAAACATCAACACGTGGAATGCAGATGGACGGAAGTGAGAGGTAAATGTAAATTTTCTTTTTAAAAAACGACATTGTTTGCTATATGTGAATGCCGTCGATAGAGAGATGTGAACGCGGTCGATAGAGAGATCAGATGTTGATCAGATATGCAAAATATCGGATTTGGACTGCAGTCTGAACATAGCTATTATTATAAGTATTTAAGACAGTTCTTTTTCGAACTGACAGCTCTTGATGACCTCAGACAAAAGGGCTATGGTTATAATACTTGTATAATTTTACTTTCTTGTACTTGTAAAAAGTAAGACATAAACAGAGTGCAGACTTCTTTTTTTTTACTTTCTGTACTTGTAAAAAGTAAGACATAAACAGAGTGCAGACTTACCAAAGATGATCCCCCACCCCCAAGCCAAATCGACATGGTGTTTGCAGACAACTCCCCAGAATAAAGAGCCTCATCTTGGTTGTGGATGGATGCAAGATGTCCTCCATTCTTTACACATTCACCCTAAAAGTTGATGAGACATTCCACATAGTACAAAAACAAAAACATCTAGTTGAAAATTTAAAACAAAAGGATTGTCAAAGGTCTATGTTAGAATACGTAGCATTCAAAAGAAGCACAAGAAATAAAAACTTTTTCTACCAACCTCTGCCTCAGCCCAGGTTTTAGCAGTAGAGAAAAATTTAAAACAGCGATTTCCATTACTGCTCCAACCATAGTCACAAGTGCAATCTGAGAATAATAGACACATGAAACAGACCAGAGATTCATCTAACATAAGCGAACGCTTGTTGCAAACATGTTCACGTTAATCAATGGAATTTGAACGATTTCGCAGAATGTTTGTTTTAAACTATAAACACTAATGGCAAACAGAGAGTAAATTACTCGGAGGGGGCTATTAATGAGAGACAAAGTTGTTGTGAGACATGCTGACAACATTTAAAGCTCTTTGGGATTTATTTACAATCGGGACACACATCTTTTGCTATCCTACACACAGGGCTGTTAGCGGAGCACTACCTTTTCAGACCGTTCGTCTGTGTTCGCTAACGTTAGCCAAGAACTTCCAAGGATTTGCAAACTGTCCGCCTATGTTAGCGAACGTTCGCTATGTTAGGCGAATTTGAACGCACCTCTGGAGTGCACCAACGCTCAACGTCTCGGCCTCAGGATGAGGAAGCAGGTTACCATGGTTATTACAACACTGCTGTTGTTATCACCCGGCACCTTTCAGACTGACTGGCTTTCTATGTGTATTCATGCATTATGGCAACATCCTTGAAAACCACATTTGTCATTAAGAGGATGCTCCACTTACCTGTTGCCATGATCATTGCAAAGATGCCACAGAGAAAAGTAGCAAGCAACATTGCCATGGCAGTCGTCTCTTCTGAAACACACATCCACACACAAATACAAGAAACATGAAACACACAGTGGAGGAAAAAAAAAAATCAACACAAACATTCTGTAACAATGTATTCTACGTCCTATATGCTTCAATGTACACCATCAGGAACACCATCATACTCATCTTGACTCAGTTGTTACGACCATAACTGAAACCCTGCTGGTACAGCTTTGAACTAATTTGTTTAGTAAATGTTAAAGGCCACTTAGGTTATATAGATGACATAACAGCATTTACCTATGATTAAAATATACTGTCTATAGAAATTAAGAAAAACAACAAAGAAAGAAATATGAAATAGATCAACTCACAATTGACAGTACAAAATCCAAAGGCCTGAATGGTATGAATGAATGCTGTTGCACATGAAAAATCACGTTTTTATATCCAAAGAGGATCCCTCCCACTTTAGAAAAAGAGAGCTGATTATTTAACAAAACTAAAGTAAATAGATCCAAGATAAGTGCGGAAAAGCAAGTGTAATTGCCTTGTGCTAACAAGGAAGTAAAACGATTCATTTGAGAGACTACAATTGCCGCCGCATGTTTACATTCCTTTATTCCCTGCAGCTCTCTTCTTATCGTGAATATTAACAATGAGCAAGCAATGATTGCAGGAACTCTGTCTACTATATCAATCAACTCTTTCTCCTGACTCTTCCATTTGATTCACAGCTCTACTGCACACTATTCTTTGACTACTATCTAATACTGTAAGACAATATTCTGTACTTGTTTTTACTATGACAGCGTTTACATGGACATTAATGTTCCGATATTATTCGGAACATGGCCATATTCTGATATGATTGTGCCATGTAAATACAATATTCTGATTACCTTATAATTGAATAAGGTCATATTCCGAATAAGCATAATCAGAGTTAAGTTTGGGGGAGTATACTGCTCATATTTTGATTACTGAGCTGCGTTCTGGTCATATAAACGCCTTAATCGCATCATTCACTTTTTAGAATCTTCACAGATGAGAAGAATCGTGGATGGAACTTCAACGATAATTGAAAAAGATTCTTCAGAACTTTGACGAACTGTCTCTACCATAGATATCATATAAGTATTTATAATATCTATGGTCTCTACCCTCTACTTTGTTAATCAGAATAATTTTGCATGTAAATGGGGAATATGAACAGAATATTCTATTAGCAGCTCATGTAAACAGCATAATCACAATATGGTCATATTCAGAATATGATCAACAGTCAGAATATTAATGTCCATGTAAACGCAGGCTATGTTACTTCCGTCAAATCCATCACTTGAACACTAACAGTACAGCAGAGGTTCTCAAAGTTTAGAGACCCAACGTTGAACTGAAGGCCGCAAAAAAAAAAAAAAATCCCATTTGTAGTCATTGTAATGATCAGGTTGCATATCAACAGTTTGGGCAACTATTGCAATAAATGAATGCCTGTACAGTAGATGTCACTAAACAACATTAATGGAGATTAATTCTTTCAAAGCAATGTTGTACATGGTACAATACTCAATTAATCCATTCTGTGTCATCTTTAATACTTTGCCAAAGCGCTGCTTTCCTGAAATTAGGCAATGAACTGAAATGAGACCCAAGTCATCCTGATGCTGGAGTGGGTGAATCAACTCTCAGGACACCCTTATGTTTGGCAACTACTTTGAACACAGTGGCAGCGGCAAAAATGTACATGTAACCGCTCCTTTGACACATCCTTGTTACTCTTTGAGTAACAATGGAATAGACACATTAAAATAAAATGTACCAGGCTTGTACCTACATACATATGAAATGTGTGTTTGGTCAACGTCTTAAAACAAGCAGGCTGTTACACAGCAAAGTACATGTAACATTTGTGCTGGTACATCCCTGTTACGCTTTGATACAGTGGAATAAACACATTAAAAAATAAAGTCTACCAGACTAGTACCTGGGCCATTCCGTATGAAATCAACAAATGCATTCCGCCTGACCCTCTCGGATTTCCTTCAAACTTTAGGTGCCTAATGCCATCGTACCCATCAGCAATTGTGCAAAATATTAACCTTGTATCTACTTTACTTTCTGAGATATTGGGCCTTAAAAAACAGGAAAAATGCAGTTTTTTAACTTTATTAAGTTCTGTTGGCCATTACTTACACATACTTCATGTTAGAAAATTGAAAATTTCAGGCGGTGTTGCATACATGTAGACATTCTGAACTGTCAAATATTTTAGCTTAGAGTAAGACAATTGCCAAGTTATGGATTCCTGAAAATGGTATAAACACAAAATGATGGCCGCTTTTGATGACAATATTTCCACACAGAAGCATATGAGATCCTCGATAATTAAATATATATCACTTCAGTAATCATGTTGTATTGAACTGGAGGAATATTTCGGAAAGAATTCAAACTTTTTGATTTATGGCACTTCAAAATTGACAAAGATAATATTGGATCCAACTTTTAAGTGCATTTACAATTTTACTGGTAGAGTCAACCATAAAAACAAAAACATGAACTTAAAGAAATGTTTTTAGACTCTGAATACACCAAATTCCAAAGTGGTACCTGAATGAAAAGTACATAAAATAGTCTGTCAAAGACAGCTATCAAGGCATGGGGTGATAGATTTTTTCTGCCTTTCTAACCATGTTCTGTTTTGTTTATGTAGCCATGTGCTTTTGGTACCTTTGCCACAGTCCCTCCCTCTCACAGAACTGAGTCTCCTCCCCCAATTTTAGCAGTACTGACATCAACTATCGACTCTAACAACAAGAACAACATTATTTTGTATACTACTACTACTACTTATAATAATAATAATAATAATAATAATAATAATCATAATAATACCGGTAATAATAATAATACTGATAATACTGATAATAGTAATAACCCCTTCTAGTACCCCAGGGAAAAGTGGAATAATCAGTGTATTTAGTTGTCTTAAGCAATTTCTTTTTATTTTAAATTTTTAATTTAAGTTTTTATTTTTTTTTTATTTTTATTTTTAATTTCTAAAGCAATTTTAGTTATTTTCATTAACTAATTTTATTTTGTTTCCTCAATAAACATATGATGAGTGGGATACAGATGCGGAAGATCTAAAAGGAAAGCAAGGAAAACTCCCTTCGCTTACTCATAATTCATTTTTAGGAACAAACCTTGGGCAGATCCATGCCTCATGGACTCAACCCACCTGCCCGGGGCCTAGTGAAGTATCCGTACAGCTGCTGGCCTAATACACAGATTGACCAATACATACATGTATTGTTAGTCAAGTTCTAGTTTCACCTGCCTGTCACTTACTGTAATCACTTTATAACAGGGGTCGGGAACCTTTTTGGCTGAGAGCCATTAATGGGACATATTTTGAAATTTATTTCCATGAGAGCCATACAATATACAGGCATGTCTTTTATTCATTAATTTATCTTATCTTTATTCGAAAAGTAATCAATAAGTATAGAAAAAGGGTGTTTTGGCATACTTCTCATCTGTGAATGGCTTTCCATTTCTCACAATTGCTATTCAAGTCACATTGGACTGAAATAGATAGATTAATGGATTGAAATAGGCCTACATGAAAATGTTTTACATTTTTAACGTTATCATTCTTTTATAAAAGATTTGTATGCGAGCCAGATGCAACCATCAAAACAGCCACATCTGGCTCCCGAGCCATAGGTTCCCTACCCCTGCTTTATAAGATTTTCTTGACTAATTTTCACAATTGAACAGATTATTACGCATATGAAGACTTACAGTATACAATGAAATCATGCTGACATATTTACTAATCAGTTGAGATTCACAAGAACATCCATTGTTGATTCCCTAGGGCCTAGGCTACTGTACTATGGTCGTTGTTTGTAGGCTGCTGCAGATGTGAGGGGGCCATTGGACAGTGATCCGCAACGCTGTCAGCAGCTCTGTGTGTGGAGACCCTCAAAGCGCTTTACAAATTATGCCTCACATTCACCCATTCACACACGGATGGAGGAGGCAACCATGCAAGGCACCAACCTGCTCACCGGGAGCAATATGGGGTGAACTATCTTGCTCAAGGACTCCCCGATGGGGTCAGGGGTCAGGTGTGGTGAGGCTCAAACCAGCAACGGCACTTCTACCTCTTTCTCTTTCACCACTTCCCCTTTTTCTTCTGTTCTCAGAACAACAGATTCTGTTCTTGTTACAACAGTCAGATTGGAACACTGATAGAGGTTTGAAGTTGCACATTTTGGTGCGATTTTAGTTTGCAAGTGTAGATGCGTGATTGTGATTCATGGTGACTGTGTAGCCTACTTTGTAGGGGAGCGTGTCTATGTTCCCACAGCCCTATATTCTCACATTTCTAAGAGTTTTTTTTTCTTTCTTCAAAGTCAGGTACTATATTCCCACATTTCTACCCCTGCCTGGTAGACCCCATATGTAAGTTCAAGCAAGATTCGATCTTGGTATTATTTGCCCTCAATGGTGCCTTCCAGGTAGTGGGGTTTAGTTTTGCATCCACATTCCACAACGATTTTATATTCATCCACCTCAGCGATCATTTTTTAATTCAACCTCAGCAATCATTTTTGGAATCAGTTTCAGAATCCTCCATTCTAATGTGAACGGAAGGGCTAAATGGATAAATATTACCTGTGTTGGTGTAGACATGCTCTTATTGGAACATATTGCTGCAGGAAAAAAATCTTTGTAATGTGAGAGCATGCGGGGATGTGGGAACATAGGGCCCAATTTCCCAAATTTCCTAAGAAATGTAGGAACATAGGGCTGTGGAAACATAGGGAAATGTAGGAACATAGAGCTGACCCCCTGCTGAGCTAGCTGGCCTCTGTCACATACACACAGACACACACAAGTTGTTGGGAGTAGTGAGCTTCAGAGCTTCATGTGGTGCGCACATCCACACACAGAGCAGTAGGCAGCCCTTGATCTGGCCCCTGAGGAGGGAGTTTGGGGGTTAGGTGCCTCGCTCAAAGGCACTGCATCCGTGGTTTCCGGACATCAGGAAGCACTGCACATTCACTCCCCCCACCCTCCCCTTTTCACCGGCCGGGAATCGAACCGGCCACCGGACTTACTTGGAAATCAGGTCCTATCTTCAGCATTCTGAACCAACACTTTAAAGCAGATACAATAGATTAGATTGGATTGTATCCTGAAGCACAAGGCATTCTACTATTGACATTTCATAGGCCTATCAGTAGGATGGATATGAGCGTGTTATCTATGTACTTCAAACAGCTGAAATGATTGCTAAAATGCTTGCTAATCATTTGTCACATAAAGTTGGGGAAACATAATTTCGAGTTTAGAGATTTGTATTGACTAAGGCACTCCCAGTTTAAAAAGTCTTTATTTAAATGACCAGTCCTCACATGGACAACTTAAAAACAAGGCCCACGCGTAGCGGCATGAGTGCCTTCTTCAGGGCAGTAACACAAAAGGACAGAGTAGTGCATGTTAAGAGTCAGTTTCTGTAAGAATCATGCGGGTGGTGATACAAACCCTCTTCATTTTCCTTTCAAATTTTGAATACCAGTAGACACATGCCTAAGAAGGACAAAACTTTTTTTAAACATTGAGAATGTTCCTAGCAAAAGTTAGGGCTTCCCAAAATTTCAGCATAATTTTGAGGTACTGAAAATTCCGGTTTTTGCCTTCAAATATCTCGCTGCGCCTTAATCCTACCATCCTGAAATTGTGGCATATAAATGTTGGGGAAATAAACTTTTGAGCAATGATGTCACTTCTGTGGCAAATTGAAGGCACTGTCCCTAAGGGCCTCCTAAATATTGGACCTTTAACATTTTTGTATCATTTCCGTATGCCTCTCACAGTTCATATGACACTCAAAACCTTATTACTTTGTTATATATATACACTTTGGAACCTCCTCTTTTAGAATTTGAATAAAATATATGGCCATGAATTGGAGATGTTAAGCTAGAGGCAATTATTTTAGGCAAATATGAAATAAAGTGCCTTTTTAGATGCTCATAGCTCTGTGCGCCATCACTCAAACAGTTGAAATTCGCCTACTTTTTTTCGTCTGCACTCATATTATCTGTGGTCCAAATATCTAGGTGGCTTTTTGTTCTATTATCAAGTAAATGAATTTTATTTAGAGCAGATATGCACCTATGATAACTGCAATGGAGGGTTGTGCTGACTAACCAGATAAGCCAAAGTAGTAACCCTGTTTGAGCAATTTTTAGACTGTGGATGTGGTGGCACAGTGGTTAGGTCACAGACTAACAATCAATTGACCAGGGTTCAATTCCCAGGTATCACAACATTTATGTCTTGCTTTTGGTAAGAAAATTATTAGGTGACATTACTTGATTAGATAAAGAAGGCTACCACTCAAATATATTGCAAACAATACAAAAGTATCAAAACTAAGTGTCTTTCTCAGGGGAGTAAGAGGACAGTCAAGTATAGAACCACCATCTTATTAGAGTGATAGGCTGTTTCTTTACACGTTGTGCTATCAACTTGTGAATCTTTATAACTGTTTGCTAAACCTATTATCCTTTGTGGTAGTAGACTAAAGGTAAATGACCAATATCAAATCAAATGTCTGTATATTTATCACTTTGTTTGAAACAAAAAAAGTTGAACACACCCCTCAGACAATCTAGCTATTCAGCTTAGACACTGCTTACAGAATCTACTTCAAGACTTAGAACATGAGAATAGCATGTCTCTCATCAGATATAAACACTATACGCTTAGATCAAAGTTTTCTTGAACAAAACATTAGGTTTAGAAGACTGCTGCCAAGTGGTTCCCTTAATAATGGGTGTTTTTGTCAAGTTCAAGCGCCGCAGAGTATGGGTGAAGTCAAGTACATTAATTCAGAACTTCAATGCTGTCAACTAATTTGCAGCATCACTCTGTGATAAAGGGTGAGTCTGACCATGTGTGTAGGACTACACTTCTCTGTGATGGTGACTCAAAATGTCAATTACCCATAACCACCAGAGGCATCAAGGAAACCCTTATTGAGTTGCTTAGAGTGAGACATAGTATTCAGACATCTACAATGCTTATTGGTTGCATATCAGCAATGTTAGTTCTTGAGCAATGGAAAACAGTAGCAAATTCATTGTTGAACACATTTACTTGACATGTAACACATCTATCCTTATCAATATGTGGAAAATTTCAAGATTCCTTTGCTTTCATTACATGGCAGATAATTCTGTTGTTTCCCCCATTAGATTCAGTGTTTTTTAGCAAGTCATCTAATTTCTCTTTCTTAGATATTACATGCTGGCAGTTCTTTAGGGTTAGACAAAGGACTTGACTGAGAACTGTGTGCTTTACTAGATCACAATAAAAACAAATACACATGATCAAAAGACTATGCAGAGCCTATGTCATTCCATTTGGTCCATTTTGTGAGTGACTTTTTTTAACTTTTCCCAGATAACAAAAAAATTATTTGTCATAGCAATTTGGCCCAAAATACATGAATGTCTTTCCTAAATCTGAGCTTTTGATTATGTGGCCACACACATCTCAAGGGAAGGAGTGCAAAATTATACCTCAATATCTCGAATATTTCTACTGAGACTTGGCTTACTACTGGTGATCTCTCTCCACTTACTGAACTCTGTCCACCCAACTACAGTTTTCTAAACACGCCTAGGTCCACTGGCCGCGGAGGCGGTTTAGTCACTGTTTTTAAGAACTCATTCAAATGTAGATTTTTGCCTTCAAGTATTTACTCTACTTTTGAAGTATTTTGTATTTTATTTTGTATTTTATTTAAGGAGCCCCATTAGCTAATGCAATTGCATATCGCTAGTCTTCCTGGGGTCCGTTAAAAACATAAAAACATTACAAAACAATAAGTACAAGACAAACATGTAAACACAAAGTTGACAGACAAGACATCTATGCACTAACATTTACACACAAAACAGAAGTTTACAGACTAAACATCAATTCACGAACATCTACATACTAAAACAGCCAAAAACGACATGAAAATCCACTTATTCTAGATAATGACAGAATGTGATCAGTTACTCAATAAGTACATGCATAATTTCTTTTTGAGAGTTCTTTTGTTTTTTTCATAACGAATATCAGGAGGTAGTCTGTTCCAAATATTACTAGCTCTATACAGCACAGTTCTCTTCATTGCATTAGTTCTTGAATGGACAAGCATAATATCACCCTTCCCTGCTTTCCTGGTATTATGGATGTGGACCTCATTACAAAACACGATTTTATCTTTTAGGAACTCGGGTCTATGTGATTGCAATGTGTTGTGAAGTAACATCACTGTATTAGAGGCTAGCCTCTTTTCAACATTTAGCCATGAAAGGTTAGACAGCATCTTACAAATACTAGTTCTGGCTGAACAACCAAGTACCAGTCTAGCAGCCCTATTCTGAGCTACTTGTAATTTAGTCAGATCTCTTTTAGAGGCTGAAGCCCAGACCACTGAACAGTAGTCCAAGTGAGAAAGTACTAATGATTTACAAACCTGTTCCAGAATATTACTTGGCACATATGGTAAACATTTTCTAGTAAAATGAATACCTACGCCCATTTTACGAACAATATTGTCAATATGTTCCGACCATGTCAGATGATTGTCTATAACCATGCCCAGCAATTTGATCTTCTCCACTTGTTCAATGGCTTCACTTGCAACATGTAGCTCCAGTTGTGCCCTGGAAGCTAGCTTGTGTCTGGACCCCAACACAATACACTTAGTTTTAGATATATTTAGCACCAGCTTATTTGAGAGAATCCATTTATACACACATTCTAATTCATTTTGTACTACTTCTTTAAGTTCTTTGTATGTGTTTGCTGCATAATACATTGTTGAATCATCAGCATACATCACAATACTAGCTTTTTTTACAACAGATGGTAGATCATTAGTAAAAATGGAAAAGAGAAGCGGTCCTAAACAGCTTCCTTGAGGCACCCCACAAGATAAATCATTGCTGTTTGACAAACTGCCATTGTAATATACCCTCTGCGTTCTGGAGGACAGATAACTCTTAATCAAGGAAATTGCAGTGGGTGTAAATCCATACAAAATAAGCTTCCTTATTAAAATGTCATGGTCAATGACATCAAAAGCAGCGCTAAAGTCTAGCATAACAGCAGCAACTACCTTTGAATTATCAATATTATGAAGCCAGTCATCAGTCATCTGTGTTAGTGCTGTGCACGTAGAGTAACCTTTTCTGTATGCATGCTGAGATTTAGAATTAAGTCTATTAGAAGTGAAATAGTCCTGGATTTGTACATAAAGAATCTTTTCCATCACTTTACTCAGTACAGGAAGAATACTTATAGGACGACTGTTTGGTCCACTATAAGTTGATTTGCTACCCTTGGGCAATGGTATAATTTTACCCTCTTTCCACAATCCAGGACATTTTCCAGTTAACAGACATTTGTTCAATATATGGCAAACAGGCCTTGCAATATGATTGGCAGCCAGCTTCAAGATCTTACTGTCTAAGTTGTCAGTACCTGTCGACCCATACACAGGGAGAGAATCCAGCAATCTCCTGACTTCATCGATATTAACACATTGGAAATTAAAATTACAATCCTTATTCTTCATTATTTCATTGGCAATAGAGTTACATGTATTGGAATTAGTGTTGTCCATATGCTGTCTTAAGTTACTTACTTTACTTGTAAAAAAGTCATTAAAATAATTTGCAATGTCTAGTGGCTTTGTTAGAAACACCCCATTGGCTTCAACAAATGATGGACAACCATTTTTCTTTTTTCCTGTTATTTCATTTAAAGTTTTCCAAAGTTGTTTACCATCATGTTTTGCTTCACTTATTCTGTTTTTGTAGTATTCTTTCTTTTTACTTTTGTTCACTTTAGTCACCAAATTTCTCAATTTGCAATACTTCAGTCTGTCCTCTGCTAAACAAGATTTTGTAGACACCCTTTTGGCTTCATCTCTTTGTCTCATTAAGCATTTAATCTCCTCATCAATCCACGGAGCAGTTTGAGTTTTCACTGTAAACTTCTTCATAGGAGTATGTTTGTTTACAATTTCCATAAAAGCATTCATGAATTCATTTAATGACATGTCTGGGTCATCAGCTGTATACACCCCGGTCCAATCAATTTCACCAACATCCGCCATAAAATTTGCTTCAATAAATCCTTTATATGTCCTTTTGAATATTATTTTAGAGCCTGTTTTGGGCATTTTCGATTTTCTTACAGTTGCTATAATATTATGATCACTGAAGCCTAATGGTAGAGAAACAGGTTTTGAGCAGTGCTCTGGAACATTTGTATAAATATGATCAATGCATGTTGAGGAAGTATGTCCCAGACAATTAGTGACAACTCTTGTAGGCAAGGAAACTATTTGTGTCAAATTACATGCTTTAGTCAATGATGATAATTTTTTCCTCAAGGAACAATTACTGGATAACCAGTCGACATTCATATCCCCCAACAGGTAAATTTCAATCTTTGCATCCGCGACTGTGTCAATCATGCCACACAAATCATGAAGGTACTGAGTGTTTGCCCCAGGAGGCCTGTAGCAGCAACCCACCAATATTGGTTTCAAATGAGGTAGATGTACTTGCACCCATAGTGCTTCTACATTATAACACAAAAGATCGAGATGCAGTTTTGAAGGAAGATGACTTTGTATATAAATGGCCACACCCCCTCCATATTTGTCTCTGTCCTTTCTGAATAGGGTATAACCCTCAATTGATACCGCTGAATCAGGAGTAGACGCATCTAAATGTGTCTCTGTAAGTCCCACAATATGAATGGTGTTAGCTTGCAACAATCTGCTCAATTCATGGATCTTGTTCCTAACACTACATACATTCATGTGAGCAATTACCAGTCCTTTATTTGACAGTCCTAATGAGTTCATCACAAAATTGAGGCAAAGATAAGACTTACAGTCCGGTGGCCATGTAGGCTATTAGTCCTGCGAACCCATACTTGCACCTGGTTTGACGTTACTTCCACTGTCTCTACCTGCTTGCCGAGCTGGATACACAATGAGCTTGTCGTATCGGAGAAACGCCGTATCCCCCCGCTCACGTGCGGCCTTCATTGCAGGCAAAAGCTCTTTGCGTCTTTGGCGAACGGCTTCTGGGTAGTCCTCATTGATATACACATTGGTTCCTTTTAGATCTTTTGCCTTCTCCATGACTTTAACTTTGTCCTTGTATCGAAAAAATCTTGCGACAACTGCTCTGGCTCTCCCTCCTGTTGATTTCCCCGTCCGCTGCACACGTTCTAGCTCTATGCCTGAAAGTTTGAGCTTGTCCGCGAAGATTTCTCTCACCTTCCTCTCTGATTCGGCCCAGTTTTCGTTTTCAGACTCAGGAATGCCATCAATCACGATGTTGTTTCTTCGCGACTGACTATCCAAATAGTCTAATTTCGGCAAGAATGACCGAATGTTTGTAGCGACCACTGAGAGATCAGAGTCTATTTCCGAGAGTCTTGTGGATAGTGTTTTCTCCTTAGCCAGGAGTTCATCAACGTCTTTTTGCGTGTAATGGAGACTTTCCCGCAGTTCACTTATTTCTTTCATCATTGTATCCAATCTCTTGTTATTAGACTCTGTTACTATTGTCAAAAAGGTCTTGAAACCACGCTCTTGTTGGTCCAAGAGTTCGCCGTAAAACAATTTCTGTTGTTCCAACATTTCACGCACTTGGTTTAAGGTCACAAAGTCCTCATCTCCTCTGTTATTCTTGCCCTTCTTTGCCGACATGGTGACTGCCAGCAGCTGTTAAATGGCTTATCCGAATAAAGAGTGAATTTTGAATATTCCAAGCACTGTGATAGAATTGTACTTGAGTCCCCAATTAAGGTTAAATTTCCGTAATTTCAGTAGTCGGAGCAAGGCCTATTAGGGGAAGATCTGCACTTCTCACTACACAATCACAATAATGATAAATACCCATGCCCCTGTGTTGTGTGCCTTGGTATATAGGCCTCCTAAGCTTACCAGAAATTTTTTCCAAGAATTTTCTGACCTTTTGTCTGTTGTGGTGTCCCGTTGTGACAAGTTGTTGATTTTAGGCGACTTGAACATCCATGTATGTTGTCCCGAAAAAAACATGGTTGCAGATTTCTTCAATCTCATAGACTCCTTTAGCCTGACCCAATCAGTATCTGGCCCTACGCATCAAAAAGGTCACACACTTGATTTGGTGTTATCTTCCGGTTTTATTGTCTCTCATCCTGTCATTACTGACATTACTGTTTCAGATCATTTCTTGGTACAATTTAAAACTTTTTGGTCCACTCCCCAACCCCCCTTGTCCTCCTCTCCCCCTTGCCCGCGCTGTAAACTCAGCCACTCCACAGCACTTTGCTGATGTTTTTAGAACTCACCACTTTTCTGGGGTCTCTGACGCTATAGCCACCTGTAGTAACACTTCTGAGCTTGTTGACCTTTTTAATTCCACTTGCTCTCACATCATGGATGATATTGCCCCTCTCAAACCCAAAAAACTAAGGCCCAATAGTACCCCATGGCTAAATGCAACTACCCGGTCTCTACGGCGCACCTGTAGGCAGGCTGAGCGTAAATGGAAAAAGGATAAACTACAGGTATCCTATTTTATTCTACAAGAGCATTACAAGTCATATCAGCTCTCTGTGAAGAAGGCAAGGGAGGAGTATTTTAGCAATCTAATTCAAAATGGCGCAAACAGACCCAGAGTGCTGTTTAAAACAATAAACTCTCTATTAAGTCCAGAGGTCATACATGCCCCCCCTCCTTCCAACGAACTCTGTGAGAAATTTTTACATTTTTTCTCTGACAAAATCGAGAACATTAGGGCCAATATCCCTAAATTATCCTCTGACCCCGTTGAAAGCCCCTCTTCACCTCACACTTTCAAACAGTTCTCTCCAGTAACACCTGTCCAACTGTCTGATGTGGTCTCCCACATGAAGCCAACTTACTGTCCCACAGACAGTATTTCCTCCCGTCTTCTAAAAGACGTTTTACCATCACTCAGTCCTCTGATTTTATCCATAATAAATAGTTCCCTGGTTACTGGTGTCATCCCCTCCTGTCTTAAACAGGCTTCTGTCCAGCCACTTCTGAAGAAGTCCAACCTAGACCCGAATGACCTACAAAACTATCGGCCCATCTCCAAACTACCCTTTTTATCTAAGATCTTAGAAAAGGTGGTCATCACCCAGCTTTCCTCCCATTTAAACACCTGCAACATTTTTGACAAATTCCAGTCAGGTTTTAGGGCTTTACACAGCACGGAGTCTGCTCTATTGAAGGTCCTCAATGATGTCCTACTGTGCATTGACTCAGGATCTGGAGCTATCTTGGTCCTCCTCGATCTCAGTGCTGCTTTCGACACCATTGATCACGACATCCTCCTCACTCGTCTAAAAGACACTGTTGGCCTCCAGGGCCCTGTCCTACAGTGGTTCTCCTCTTACCTAAAGGGTCGAACTTTTTCAGTTCAGATGGGGAGATGCTCCTCTTCCTCAGCTGCCATAAATTGTGGGGTCCCTCAGGGGTCAATTTTAGGTCCCCTTCTTTTCTCTCTCTATATGTTACCCCTTGGGTCAATCCTGCAGAGGCACAACATCAACTACCACTGCTATGCGGACGACACCCAGCTCTACCTGCCTGTGACACCCGATCCCACCTGCTCTTTGAGCAATCTATTGGACTGCCTAAAAGACATCAAATCTTGGATGGCTTGCAATTTCCTCCAACTCAATGACAATAAAACTGAGGTCTTACTACTTGGTTCCCCCACTTCCATCACCAAACTCTCAAACTCCCTTGGTCCCCTCTCCAGCAATGTCCATAGCGTGGTAAGAAATCTTGGTGTTCTCCTAGATAGCTCCCTGAACTTTAACAAGCAGGTCAGCAGTGTGGTTAAGGGTGGGTTTTATCAGCTAAAGAATATAGCCAAACTCAAATCATTCATTTCTACACAGGACCTTGAGACCATCATTCACGCCTTTATCACATCCCGTCTGGACTACTGTAACTCCCTATATTCAGTTTTAACACAGACAAATCTAAATAGGCTTCAACTTGTACAGAACGCTGCCGCCAGGCTTTTAACAGGTACTAGGAAATCTGAGCACATCTCCCCAGTCCTAGCCCGTCTGCACTGGTTACCTGTCAAATTTAGAGTTGACTTTAAAATTTTACTTTTTGTTTTTAAAGCTCTAAATGGCCTTGCTCCATCTTACATTACAGATCTTTTAACCCCTCGCTCTGCCCCAAGGTCACTCAGGTCCTCCTCACAAATGCTACTCTCAGTCCCCTCTACTCGCCTTAGAACCAAAGGTGACCGTGCCTTCTCAGTTGTGGCCCCTAAACTCTGGAATAGCCTCCCACCACTCATCAAATCAGCCCCAAATATTGGCAGTTTTAAATCTTTGTTAAAAACCCATTTGTACACACTTGCTTTTGGTACCATCTGATGTCTTGTCTTTCTGTTGTTGGCTATTTTTATTTATTTTTTTTTTCTTTAACTTATTTTTCTTTGTTGTGCAAGGGGGTGGGTGTTCATGTGCGACCGTCACAACTGTTTTTGATCTTTTATACATTCCTGTGTTTAAACTATTTATTTATTGGAAGCATTTATGTGCCTGTTGCTAAACCTTGTGAAGCACTTTGGTTGCAATTTCTGTTGTTTTAAATGTGCTATATAAATAAATTGACTTATGACTTATGACTTATGAAAACCATGCCTTTGAATGCACCCCACCTCTTCCAAAGCAATGCCTGTGAGAATATTTGGAAACTTCAAACTATAATACCACCAAAACTGTTGGAGACTCAAGCATGCCTTTGTATGTAAACAGTCCAGGTGCTAAGCTTGAAATTCGGGTGCCTCCAACATGGCTTCAATACTGACGTGTTTTTTTTTTTTTTTTCAGCTTTGTCCACATGATGGTGCTGTTTTCAATTTCACGTATTTCTAGAGGACCTATCAATGTATGTAATTCATGCAGTTAATAAATGGCATTTAATGATTAATAACGCAAAATGCCTCCAAGATATTTATAATACAAATAGATTAGATACATGCCAACATAATAAAAATTGTTTCAACCTTTTTTACTGATGGCGCACAAAGATATGGTCCTCTAATTTTGATCTATGAGAATTTTTTCATTGAGATCTGAGGAGGGTTTGTATCAGCCCCTATGGAAATCCGCATTGACATTGACATTGAAATTAGAGGACCATATCTTTGTGCGCCATCAGTAAAAAAGGTTGAAACAATTTTTATTATGTTGGCATGTATCTAATCTATTTGTATTATAAATATCTTGGAGGCATTTTGCTTTATTAATCAATAAATGCCATTTATTAACTGCATGAATTACATACATTGAGAGGTCCTCTAGAAATACGTGAAATTGAAAACAGCACCATCATGTGGACAAAGCTGAAAAAAAAAAAAAAAAAAAAAAAACACGTCAGTATTGAAGCCATGTTGGAGGCACCCGAATTTCAAGCTTAGCACCTGAACTGTTTACATACAAAGGCATGCTTGAGTCTCCAACAGTTTTGGTGGTATTATAGTTTGAAGTTTCCAAATATTCTCACAGGCATTGCTTTGGAAGAGGTGGGGTGCATTCAAAGGCATGGTTTTCATAGAAATATTCGAGATATTGAGGTATAATTTTGCACTCCTTCCCTTGAGATGTGTGTGGCCACATAATCAAAAGCTCAGATTTAGGAAAGACATTCATGTATTTTGGGCCAAATTGCTATGACAAATCATTTGAGTCATCTGGGAAAAGTTCAAAAAAGTCACTCACAAAATGGACCAAATTGAATGACATAGGCTCTGCATAGTCTTTTGATCATGTGTATTTGTTTTTATTGTGATCTAGTAAAGCACACAGTTCTCAGTAAAATCCATTGTCTAACCCTAAAGAACTACCAGCATGTAATGTCTAGGAAAGAGAAATTAGATGACTTGCTAAAAAACACTGAATATAAATAATGGGGGAGACAGCAGAATTATCTGCCATCTGCCATGTAATGAAATCAAAAGAATCTTGAAATTTTCCACATATTGACAAGGATAAATGTGTGACACAACAATATTGGATATTACATGTCAAGTGAGCATGTTCAACATTGAGATTGCTGCTGTTTTCCATTGCACAGGAACAGAGATTGCTGATGTGCAAATATTTAGCATAGTTGATGTCTGAAAACTATGTCTCACTCTAAGCAACTCAATAAGGGTTTCCTTTATGCCTCTGGTGGTTATGGGTAATTGACATTAAGAGTCACCATCACAGAGAAGTGTAGTCGTACACACATGGTCAGACTCACCCTTAGTCACAGGGAGTGTCTGCACATTGATTGACAGCATTTCACTTCTGAATTAGTGTATTTGATGTCACTAGTAACCTAAATTCTGGGACTCTTGAACTTGTCCAAAACACTCATTATTGAGGAAGCTGTTCTGCAGCAGTGTTCAAGACTGATGTATTGTTCAAGAAAACTTTGATCTAAACGCATAGTCTTTTTTCTCATGTTCTAAGTCTTGAAGTAGATTCTGTAAGCAGTGTCTAAGCTGAATAGCTAGATTGTCTGAGGGGTGTGTTCAACTTTTTTTAGTTTCAAACAAAGTGATAAATTTACAGACATTTAATTTGATATTGGTCATTTATCTTAAGTCTACTACCCCAAAGGATAATAGGTTTAGCAAACATCAAAAGATTCACAAGTGATTTTATATAAAAAAAACGTCTTCATATTTCAAATAAAAATTTTGCCATCGGATCTAAAGAATAAATCTTCAAATAAGAAAAGTATACGCAGCATCTATTGAGCATCTATGTGTAAAGAAACAGCCTAGCACTCTTGTAAGCTAATAAGAAGGTGGTTCTATACTTGACTGTCCTCTTACTCCCCTGAGAAAGACACTTAGTTTTGATACTTTTGTATTGTTTGCAATATATTTGAGTGGTAGTCTTCTTTATCTAATCAAGTAATGTCGCCTAATAATTTTCTTACCAAAAGCAAGACATAAATGATGTGATACCTGGGAATTGAACCCTGGTCAACTGGTTGTTAGTCTGTGACCTAACCACTGTGCCACCACATCCACAGTCTAAAATTTGCTCAAACAGGGTTACCACTTTGGCTTATCTGGTCAGTCAGCACAACCCTCCATTGCAGTTATCATAGGTGCATATCTGCTCTAAATAAAATTCATTTACTTGATAATAGAACAAAAAGCCACCTAGATATTTGGACCACAGATAATATGAGTGCAGACGAACAAAGTAGGCAAATTTCAACTGGTTTGTGTGATGGCGCACAGAGCTATGAGCATCTAGAATGGCACTTCATTTCATATTTGCCTAAAATAATTGCCTCTAGCTTAACATAACCAATTCATGCCCATATATTTTATGCAAATTCTAAAAGAGGAGGTTCCGAAGTGTATATAATATACAAACTAATAAGGTTTTGAGTGTCATATGAACTGTGAGAGGCACACGAGAACGGTACAAAAATGTAAAAGGTCCCATTTTGATGAGGCCCTTAAGGACAGTGCCTTCAATATGCCTCAGAAGCGACATAATTTCTCAAAAGTTTATTTCCCCAACATTTATGTGCCACAATTTCAGGATGGTAAGATTAAGGCGCAACGAGATATTTGAAGGCAAAAAACAGAATTTTCAGTACCTCAAAATTATGCTGAAATTTTGGGAAGCCCTAACTTTTGCTAGGAACATTCTCAATGTTTAAAAATACAGTTTTGTCCCTTTTAGGCATGTGTCTACTGGTATTCAAAATTTGAAGGGAATATGAAGAGGGTTTGTATCACCACCCGCATGATTCTTACAGAAACTGACTCTTAATAAAAACAGTTAGAATCTGCTTTACTTATTATCTTTGATCTAAATATGGAGCTTTATTTAGAGCAGATTTGCATCCATGATGATTGCAATGGAGCGTGGTGCAGATCATCCTGATAAGCCAAGGAGATGTTATTATTCTCTACAAGGTATAGTAATCTGAAATGGATAACAAAAATGACCTCCATAAGTAAGAAGTCTCAAGGGTAGGAGTGACTGAGACTTGATTGTGATATAAGATGATATAAACACACAAAAAAAAACTTTAGTCTTCCAGGGCCCTCTTCCAATGGAAATGTATGGGAACTCCAGAGGTGCTGGCATGGCCAGTCTATGGCCTCTTCTACTATGTGGCCAAATTTCTTTCATGTAAAATAACACTGAGCGAAGAGATATGTGCATGTGAAATTTTCCTCCAAATTGCACTCCATATTCCTGAAACCCTAAATGTAACGAACATAAACATAGGCCTATTCATACTCATGCCTATAGTCTGTGCAGCGCTTGTGACATAACACTAGAAATCTGATCTCAGTGATATCATGCATCAGGACAAGGATATAAATGGAAAGAAACCATTACAGTGGAATTTGATGCTGCATTTTTTAATTAGTCATGTGACAGTGAAAGAGAAAAACAAACAGAGGACAGGGAATTATTTTAATCACTGGTGTTCTGGAGTATGTAGTGGATGTGGTGCACACAAATGTGATAACTCCAACCGTCACTGGACTTCTCTGTGGGCATCGAAATCAACAGATCATACAGTCATCACAAACACTATTGTCTAAAAGCACTCATTATCTTTGTTTCTGAGTGTTTTTTAATTGAAGCAAAATTTGAAATAATACATCGTTGGAAAGAAAAACTTGATGCATTATGAAAACATGATTCCTTATCATTTGGCACACAAAAATGGGCGCTGGAAATGGCAGGTAAAATCATTCCAGACGCCACCAACTGTATCATCTGGAAAAGAAGAAAACATTTTTTACTCATAAACCTACAGTACAAATCTATAAACAGGATTAACTAATGAAAAAAGATGTAAAACCACGTAGACTCAAAAACTATTGCTGTCAAAGTATTGCTTAAGTTGCTCTCTTATCTGGACCAGAGCCTATTGTTTAGCCTACTAATTTTAAAGTTAAAAGGCTAATTTGCATTAAGTTGAGCCTTTTCCGGCATTCTTGTCAATGCAGTCACCCCATAAGGTCGAGGCTCTTTGATTTTGTCAGTGTTATCGCTGATGTCTATAAAATAAGTGACTTTTTGTTGTTTAGTAACAGAGGTACCTCTGTAGTTTGTGACAATGCAGTGCTCATTTCCGTTATAGTTGTTAGGCTCCCACGCATGCCAGTTGGAATAGTCAAAAGGAGTTCCATCAGTCCAGTACCATGTAAAACCCTGGGTACAAATTAGAACAAAACCTTCTTAAATTTTTTTTTTGACATTCAGCCATTAAAGGAAAAATCTGGAACACTAAGCAATTCTTGTGGGTCACCAAATAAAAAAAATGTATATATATATATATATATATATATATATATATATATATATAAACACAACAAAAACCTGTCCTGAGGGAAGCACTGCCATATAATCCCAAACTATCCTTAAGCAGCCCATACAATACTATATATTCAAATGAAGTGGCTTACATTGTTGAGGTAAAAGTATTGCAGGCAGTTCTTTTTCAAACTGACAGCTCTTGGTGACCTCAGACAACAGGGCTATAGTTATAATACTTTGGAGTATAATTTTATTTTCTTCTACTTGTAAAAAGTAAGACATAAACAGAGTGCAGACTTACCAAAGATGATCCCCCACCCCCAAGCCAAGTCCACATGGAGTTTGCAGACAACTCTCCAACAAAACGAGCCTCATCTTCATTGTGGATGGATGCAAGATGTCCTCCATTGTTCACACATTCACCCTAAAGGTTGATGAGACATTTCACAGTACAAAAACAAACACATTTAGGTGAAAATTTAAATAAAATGGATTGTCAAAGGTCTATGGTAGAATAAACGTGCAAAGGAGCATGGGAACTCCCAGGCTAAAGAAGCAGAAGAATTAAAAAAAAAATCTACCAACCTCTGCCTCAGACCAGGTTTTAGCAGTAGAGAAAAATTTAAAACAGCGATCTCCATGGCTGCTCCAACCAGAGTCACAAGTGGCTTCAACACCGCTGCAATCTGAAAATAATAGACACATGAAACAGACCTGGAGTGCACCAAAGCTCAACCTATATTGGCCTCAGGATGAAGTAGCAAGCTACCATCAGGAGCGGTTTCTGGCATGGGCGATATGGGCGGTCGCCCAGGGCGGCATTGTCGGGAGGGCGGCATCACAGGCACTCCTAAGGTTTTTTAAAATTATTATTGCACACGCGAGCGCCGAAAAGTACAATCACAGGTGATGGTGATGCCGCCAGATAAGGTGTTCGCCCAGGGCACCAAAAAGAGAGTAGGACCACCCCTGGCTACCATGGTTGTTACAACACTGTACTGTTGTCATCACCCAGCACCTTTCAGACTGACTTGTTTTCTATGTGTATTCATGCATTTTTGTAACATCCTCGAAAATCACATTTCATATTAATAAGATGCTCTACTTACCTGTCGCCATGCTCATTGCAAAGATGGCACAGAGAAAAGTAATAACAGTCAACATTGCCATGGCAGTCTTCTCTTCTACAACACACAACCACACACAAATACAAGAAACGTGCAACATACAGTGGAGGGGAAAAAAAAGATTTCTTATGCAACACAAACATTCTGTACCATTGTATTCTACGCCCTATGCTTCAATGTACACCATCAGGAACACCGTCATACTCATCTGAACTCAGTTGCTACAACTATGATTGAAACCCTGCTGGTACAGCTTTGTACTAATTTGTTATATAGTAAATGTTAAAGGCCACTTAGGTTATATAAATGACGTAACAGCATTTACCTATGATTAAAATATACTGTCTATAGAAATTAAGAACAACAACAAAGAAAGAAATATGATATAGATCAACTCACAATTGACAGCACAAAATCAAAAGGCCTGAATGGTAGAAATGAATGCTGTTGCACATGAAAAATCACGTTTTTATATCCTAAGAGGATCCCTCCCACTTTATAAAAAGCCGATTATTTAACAAAACTAAAGTAAAGAGATACAAGATAAGTGTGGAAAGGCAAGTGTAATTGCCTTGTGCTAACAAGGAAGTAAAACTATTCATTTGAGAGACAACAATTGCCATCATGTTTACATTCCTTAATTCCCTGCAGCTTTCTTCTTATCGTGAATATTAACAATGAGCAAGCAATGATTGCAGGAACTCTACTCAACTCAGGAACCCTATCTACTCTATCAATTGACTCTTTCTTCCATTTGATTCAAAGCTCTACACATTATCCTTTGACCACTATCTAATACTGTAAGACAATATTCTGTACATGTTTTTACTATGACAGCGTTTACATGGACGTTAATGTTCAGATATTATTCAGAACATGGCCATATTCTTATATGATTGTGCCATGTAAATGCAATATTCTGATTACCTTATAACCGAATAAGGTCATATTCCGAATAAGCATAATCGGAGTTAAGTTTGGGGGAGTGTACTGCTCATATTTTGATTACTGAGCTGTGTTCTGGTCATATAAACACCTTTATCGCATCATTCACATTTTAGAGTCTTCACAGATGAGAAGAATCGTGGATGGAACTGAAATGATAGTTGAAAAAGATTCTGGCTCTACTTTGTTAATCAGAATATGCGATGTTGCATGTAAATGGGGAATATGAACGGATTATCTCCCTTCAGAACGCCATTCTCTTCTGTGATTGGCTGCTAGGTGACCATTATTTCCAGATAACTGGCTACTTTGGAAGTAGTTCCAAAAAATAACTCATCTAATAACTGATTACCATTCCATATGAATGCCTTTTAGAATGGTAACGATAACAACAATAAGCAGCCTTGTAGATCTACTTTCAACTGAAAATGGTACCCAAACCAAACAGGTTAGCTTCTTTTAAATTTGAGTCACATATTTCTTTTATGTTTTATACGCTTCTTCAAATATACGAGAGATAAATAGAAACGGGAGATAAGCGGGATAACGAATAACTTGGTTCCACCTCGCCAATTATTTCTGAAGAACTGGTCACCTCGTTGGCCTTTATCCCTTACATATTCTATTAGCAGCTCATGTAAACAGCATAATCACAATATGGTCATATTCAGAATATGAGCAATAGTCGGAATATTAATGTCCATGTAAACGTAGTCTATGTTACTTCCGTCAAATCCATCACTTGAACACTAACTGTACAGTAGGGGTTCTCAAAGTTTTGATACGTGAGGGCCAATTTAGGGACCCAACGTTGAACTGAAGGCCGCAAAGAAAAAAAAAAAGAAAAAAAAATCCCATTTGTAATCATTGAAGTGATCAAGAACTGCATATCAACAGTTTGGGCAACTATTGCAATAAAAGAATGCCTGTACAGTAGATGTCAATAAAACAGCATTAAATGGAGATTAATTCTTTCAAAGCAATGTTGGCCTACAGTTTTACCCGTTTTACAGATATTATGA
This sequence comes from Sardinella longiceps, assembly GCA_027497455.2. NCBI lineage: Eukaryota > Metazoa > Chordata > Actinopteri > Clupeiformes > Clupeidae > Sardinella > Sardinella longiceps. The sequence continues at coordinate 16,508 of JAODXP020004448.1, read as the reverse complement.
TATGCCATCGGGGGCCGCCAAGAAATGTTTCTGCGGGCAGCCATTTCTGTAGGTACAGTACTTTTTGAATCCCAGGCAGTTGGACTGAGCCCATGAGGCGTGGATCTGCCCAAAGTGTCTTCTGTAAAGGAAGTCCTACAAACAGAAGGGATTTTTTCTGTGTACCTTAGTGTTTCTTGTGCTGCCTGTGTAGTGACGTGAGGCATTTTTTTTTATTTGGTGCTCTACTAATTACTTTGGATTTAAATGGCATAGTCAAAGCATAGATTGATTGATGCATGTAGTTGTGGTTGGGTAAGAGTCAGGTGGTAGCCAAAGTAGGGTAGAATTCATCAGGGAGGCCATGAAGGGAGGGTCCATCACCAGACCTTTAGGAGGGAGGAAAGCTGTTCCTGGTGTATATGGGCTTCCAGTGAAGTTAGTCATCATGGGGCCTTTAGGAGGGAGGAAAACGGATCCTGGTGTATTTGGGCTTCCAGTGAAGCTGGTCATCATCCATTGGGTTGAGTCATCCACCCACTTAGGGCCCCAGATGATTGTGTTGATTCCAGAGAACTTGTGTTGTGAATTCTGCTGTACATGTGTCATAAGCACTGCTCCACCACACCCACCGTCTCATAATGGCACAGGCTAGGTGACCACTTTGGCTTATCTGGGTTATCAGCATAAACATTCATTGGAATTATTGTTGGTGCAAATCGGCTTTAAATAAACCTAGATATTAGAACCATAATACCATGATAAGAAGTTCAAACAAAGCAAGTTGAATTGCACCTGTTGTGATTGATGGCGCACAAAGCTATGAGATTAGTATTGAATTTTATGTCTGCCTAAAATGCTTAACAGAATCACATAATGTCAGTATTTCTATTCAAATTCCAAAAGAACAGATTTCAAAAGAAATATATCCCAATTTATCTTGGTATATTGGTTGAACAACCTTGCCCTCAACAATGCCTCCAGGCAGCTCTGCCCTCAAGGCAAAAAAACTTGGAGTGAGATTTCTTTTTCTTTTTTTCTTTTTGAAATTAGGGAGACATTATTATTTTTTTCATTGCAGACACAGCCACACAGAGTGGGAGAGGTGGTGCGTGAGAATTGTGTATTTATTTATTCTTTTAATAATTTATTTAAAATGCTCCCTTGTATTCTAGTCATCAATACAAGGACATACTGTATTGTATAGGAGGCTGGTTGTAATTGTCCTCCCCTACACAATTAATGACCCAGTAAAACTACATTCATGGGATTTCCTTCATTCTGATGGATTCTCGGCTGGTCTGCCAGAGATGTGCAATACCTATATTTATTGAAGCGGTGCTCTGGAGTGAATTCAATCATAGCCCTTATGAACGAGCATGGTAAATGCACTAGTTAGTGAGTGGAACAAAATAATTTGGAACAGTATAGACCAGGGGTGGCCAACCCGAGGCTCGGGAGCCGCATGCGGCTCTTTGCCCCGAGTCATGCGGCTCTTACGTTCATGTCCAAGTTTGTGTTTTAGTGCCATTCTGCCTTATGTCAGTCGTCATTGGCGCATTTCAAGGCTTCAAAATGTCAGCGTCACTAGCTCACTCCATGCTAACCTAAACTTTTAATTGAACTTGTGATCTTACTATTGGAGTACATTTCTCTTGTCATATTGGGGTGTGACATTTACAATTCATCTGTCTGGCAGAGGTTAGTTGTAACAGGTTCATGCTTCGGTGTGCCGATGTGGCTCTTTGCTGTAACATAGTCAGATATGTGGCTCTTGGTCTCCCACTGGTTGGCCACCCCTGGCATAGACCAAATGCAAACGCAGAAGCAAACAAGCACTTTACACTGAAAGTAAGATCCGAGGTACCTTTGACTCAAAGTAAAGTCAATATATGCTGTTCCAAATTATTTTGTTCCACTTACTAACGTATTTAGCAGACTCGTTCAACAGGGCTATGCTTGAATTCACTCAGAAACTATCAGATTCATTGCCTATATCCTGACTATCCTTGCCTTCACTAGAAGCTAAACATGAGCCAACAGAAACACTAAGATTGGACTTAGCTACCCCTAGAGAACTACTGTAGTTGACTGCCTATATACCTGTAAGTAGGCAAGCCTACTTAATAGACATAAGTTCATAATTGATATCTGATCAACAACTAGACATAAATCTGTTTAAACTAAATTTAAGTTAAGAAGTCAGTGTGGGACATTCTTTCTTCAATGAAGGTCTTTTCTTTCCTGGTGAACCGTAGCCTGTAAGTAACAGGCTTCTGGTACACCAGTGATTCGCTCTCCTCCTCCGTTTTCGAAATAACCGGGGCAGCACGACGAATCAGGATCGTAGGGAGGGATTTCAGTGGGTATGACGTTTCTGTTTTGGTTCCCGACCTGGCGGGCCTTACGTGACGACACGTCCTACGTCACAAAGCTTCAACGTGAGTGGTCGAAGTGTCATGTCATTCATATGAGGTTGCTCCAACCACGTGCAAGCATCTTTTGACTAAACCACGCCTGCGGAGAGGCGTGAAAGGGCAGTGTGCCAGTAGCAGAGGTGTCAAGTAACAAAGTACAAATACTTCGTTACTGTACTTAAGTACATTTTTTAGGTATCTATACTTTACTCCACTACTTATTTTTCTGCCTACTTTTTACTTCTACTTCTTACATTTTCATGCAAGTATCGGTACTTTCTACTCCTTACATTTTAAAAATCGCCTCGTTACTGCTATTTCTTTCGCCAAGTTTTTATTTCGTCTCGTCATCATTCAAACTTTTCTTTTGGGATCTTCAATTGCTCGTTAGGTGCGTGTTAGATGCAGCTTTTCTATCTTTCCTCTCCAAGCTACTAGGAAGAGTCATGTTGCAAGCTTTGCTGCTTTGAAAGCAAGCAACTGTCTAGAATAAGTATCTTCCTACCAAATTGTCTCATTTAAATTTAGGATCCCTGCAACATAGCCTACTGTCAAGAAGACGATTATTTGGCTATTAACGCAGCCTATTTTAATTTTACATCTAAGTAGCGATTGTTAAGCTTACCTTGGAAATGCTGTTGCTGGGCATTTTAATAGTTGCAGGATAATTTTCTGCATAACATAAAAACGTGTATCCTAGAACTCATGTAATAGTCATGGCCGTAGCTACAATAGAGGACACCGAGGTCCTTTTTTCGAGACGAAAATAAGTTTAACATTCTTCAGACGCGCCAATTAAGTAATCCTTTTGCGCGCGCTATGCCTCAAAACATATCGCCGGTTTTGCTTCATTGTCTTTCGTTATATGGGTATATCTGCTCTTACAATCGAGGTATTTGGTATTAAATTAAACTAGACAACCAGATCTATCCATTGATATCATTGGCAATGTACTTGCTAGAGAATGAGAGGGTTTAATTTCAGTACAAAGATCACCTATATTTAAGCAAGGTATGTCTTTATCTAGTGTTAAAGGCTAAACTTGCAAGATCATCACACATTATAATATAGACCTATAAGTTGCAGAGATCATTTTTCAGGTTTTCAATCTCATTGAAATCTGTGAAATGAACACAATTTTTAAAACTGTAATCTGTGGTGTTAGTACATTATTGTAGACTTAATGATTGGAACAGGGGCGCCTGCAGGATTGAACTGTAGGGTACGCACAAATGCCCCGCGCAAAAAAAAAAAAAAAAAGTGTGTGTGCGTGCGTCAGCCGCTCTTCTTTAGAAATCAACTTCAATACAACATGAACTTGAACTTGAATTTTAAAATTGAACTACATGAACATTAACTCGCCTACATAGATTATGTACGATAAACTCGACAGTGAACTTTTGTTGCATTCACACACACACATGCGCGCAGGCGGCACTGCGTTACTTTAGGGGGAAAACCAACCTTTTTCTGTCATTATATGGGAAGGACGTGTCTTGGACAAATGGAGATTCCTGGTTCTCACATTCGCGGAGGGTTAATTTGGGTTTGTGAGCAGCCTATCCTGTTGAAGGTAGAGGACATTATGCATGTATGATGCATCAATTAGGTCTAAATCTAAGCGCTTTGATGCTGTTGCTGTTGTTTTGAAATGTAGGCAAGCGAAGATTTCGCACAACCCAGGAAATTGTTTGTGATATTGTCGGGTTGGCTTAACAATATTATGAATGAAGTAGGCTATGCTTATTTCGAAGGAATTACTGCGTGGTGTAGACTACACCAACTTCTTGCACTATAGCTGCCAGGTGTAGGGACAGGGCCTCTCCCCCTCCCCTTTGCCTTCCACTGGTGCGCGAAACGAAGGGCGCCCACAACTCGCAAATGCAGGGCCGCTGCTAAGGTTTTGGAGGCCCTAAGCTTAACTGGTCAGGGAGGCCCTCTCGAGCTTTCAAACAAAAGAAAATAGGCAAATAGCCTACATGAAAACATTAATCACAAAAACACTAGAGCGAAATCGCATCATGTCGTCGATAGATACGACCATGCAAGCCTCCTAAAATAAATTTGCCTATTGACACATTTAAAACATTTCAATAGGCTACTTCAGAACTTGACAAATCTCTACAAATGACAAATCTCTCCGCCCGAATCTCGCTTGCACGTCTCTCTCTCTCTCTCGCTCGCTCGCTCTCCCAAGGTACGCACAGTGCGTACAGCCGTACGCCTGGAGGCGCCACTGGATTGGAACACTTAAATCATACCCACTGGACTCACTGAAACAAAATATATTTTCTCCAAACACAATCAGTGGCAGGTTACACTGTTGTCACACAATTATAAATAGCCTAAACAATTCTGTGCTAAAAAGAGAAAGCTGCCTGTGTAGCCTATTAGGAAGGAAGGAGGAGCTGTGTTTCATTGACTTTCAGTGGGTGTAATTTTTGTGTTTCCATCACAAAAAAGTCTATAATGATGTGCTCCCACCATTGCATTTTTATTAAGAATTGTGTTCATTTCACAGATTGCTGTGAGATCATTTTGAAGTTTTCTATCACCCAATTTCAGAAATGGAGCACCCTCATTTTAGGTGGTGCTGAAGTCTCACAACTGATGGGAGAAGGGAAAGGGAGAGGGGTTTTGGAGTGTCTCAGACCTTTCCCTTTACTGTGGCAGTTATGCATATAATAGTGTATCGAGTACAATAAGTGAGTTTAGCAAAGTCAGTAATGAGCAGGGGAAGTTCAAAGATTAGTTCAAACACTATTTCAATAGATTTCCTATGTTCATTTTTTTTTCTATTGTCTACTATTGATATTGCTGTTTAAAACACAGCTTACAAAAGGTTGAGAACCCCTGCCATAGAACATGTACCATTATCCCATACCACAAAAGGATGCATGGCCTATCACTAGGCTATGTATCTAGAAATGTAGGCCTGCCAATGCGCTGTAGGCCCATGCAGCACGGCCTAAGCCTTTTTGCCTTATATGGCATTTTTTCTCTAAAATTACTTCTACTTTTATACTTGAAGTAGTTTTAAAACTAGTACTTTTATACTTTTACTTAAGTAACAAGTTTGAGTTGATACTTCAACTTTTACTGAAGTCTTTTCAAACACTAGTATCTATACTTCTACTTAAGTAATGAAAGTGAATACTTTTGACACCTTCTGGCCAGTAGCCTGTTACTTACAGGCTACTGGTTCACCAGGAAAGGTCTTTTCTTCATTGAAGGTCTTTTCTCACCATATTGGGTTCAACAGAAAAATTAGCACGGTGGAAAATACCCAACAACAAACAAAATGCTTGAAAATTTAAGCATTTGCATGTGATACAAGAAACATTTTAATACATTGTTGGTCTTGGTCATTGGTGGGAGCGTGTATGCTAAGCTTCATTCATTGAAATTTGACCAACTTTCTGTACTCACTTGATGTCTTGGATAACCCTATAAAAAACCTTAAGTTTCTTAACCCACAACTTGGTTTGACTTGCATTTAATGAGACTAGACAGAAATACAACATGGGTATAATTTCTTACTAGATTAGGCTACTTAATTGTACCTCAATTCAGCAGGTTAGTTCTCATACTTATTTGTATCACATTTGCTGAGTAAGAGTCAGTTAACTATTGCACCAGAAAAATGGATGTATGATGGCCTCTGAGTTGCATAATGTAATAATGTCGACATGCTGGAAATGATCAGTGCAACCAAATAGGGGACTGGGGCTTGCATGGGCAAAAATACCAACAGCAAGACACATTAAGCAAAAATTTAAAAACAAACAGACAAACAAACAAAAAACAGTAATCATCTGTGTAAATGGAATTTGTAACAGGTGTAAAAGAGGTAAAAGAGTGACTCTCTGGAACAGAAGCTGTTAAAGCTTTTTTTTTCCATCATGTATATTTGTCTAAAGGAAAATTCATACAAAATGAAAATTACGACAGTAGCTGGATTTTTAAGAGCGATACGATGGATTTCAATGAGCATACTGTGGCAGCATTGTTATAGTAAAGGACAAATCTGTTGTGAATCAATCCATTGGATTGTAAAAGAAAAAAATATCATATAAATCTACATTTCTAACATACATAGAACTAACACAAATGAGAGGTTAAAATAAAGTGCTGTGGCTATAAAAAATGCATGCACACCCTCCATGATTTGACAAAAATCATAATTTTCAATCAATTTTAATTTGATTTAAATACTAAGATTTTTTAAAGAAATTAATTTTGATATGTTAGTCCTGAGACTAAATGTAAAGGGTTAAATAATAGCCAGACTGTATTTATTGCATTAACAGAAACATTACAATGTGCATTGTAAGAATAGGCTTGCGCAAAAGTCTACACACACACATTGCATGGCTGAGATGTGCAGGTTTTTTTTTTTTTTTTTTTTTTTTCATGAAGCTTAACCAATAACTTTGCCTGACTGTTTTTTTTTCCTAAAGAGGGAGGGAGTCTCTTTGGATATAAAAAAACTTGCTTGTGCATGTGCAACAGCATCGATCATTTAGGCCTTTTGATTCTGAGGCGCCACTGTGAGTTGATCTATATCATATTCCTTTTTTCAGTCTTTCAGTTTCTATAAACAGTATGCTAGTCATAGGTAAATGTTCTAATGTTGTCTATAACCTATATGGTGTATTAATTTGTTATAGTAGATGCAGTAACAGCAGTCTTTCAGTCATAACTGTAGTTCATTCCAGAGTAGTATGATGGTGTTGCTGATGGTGTAGGCTACAGTGAAGTGTAGGACGTAAACAATATAGTTTTACTTTTCTTTGCAGCTTTCATTAGATTGTGTCTGTATCTGTTCAATGCCATTGTTACAGAATGTTTTTATTGCATTACATTTCTATTTTTTTCCTCTCTACTGTATGTTGTATGTTTCTTGTATTTCAGGAGAGTCGACCGCCATGGCAATGTTGCCTGTTGTTACTTTTCTCTTTTTATCATTGAGCATGGCTACAGGTAATCTCCATCTTGCAGATGTATTTATTATTCTGCATTATTAAATTATTATTCTGTATTCTTGAACTTCATAAATGTTATACGTTTCACTATAAGTTAACATTGTACCACATACGTTACTGTTACAATGTTTAGTTATTTTAACAGGCCATTCATGTTGCAAGCATACTTCTGATATTGCTGTTTAAAACCTAGATGAAGAAAATTGATAGAATATTCAATTCCAAAAACGTTCGATAGCTGCAGCCCTCTCGAGCATCTCATTGTGAAATATGCATGAATACACATAGAAAGCAAGTCAGTCAAGAAGGTGCTGGGTGATGACAACAGTACAGTGTTGTAGCAACCATGGTAATTTGTTTCCTCATCTTGAGGTTGAGATGATGTTCCACCCCTGTCTATCATTCTCAGATTGCAATACTGTTGAAGCCACTTGTGAATCTGGTTGGAGCAGCCATGGAGATCGCTGTTTTAAATTTTTCTCCACTGCTACAACCTGGTCTGAGGCAGAGGTTGGTAGAAAAAGTTTATAATTGAGAGCCCCCATTATTTCACCTCTATTGAATGCTACATATTCTAACATTGACCTTTCACAATCCCTTTGATTTAAAGGGACACCAGGCAACGTTTTACTGTTAATTTACCAGCCTCAAAGTCACTTCGATGATTAAATGGTTACGGGGTGACCGATGCCTATATCGTCATTCTCTAGCATTTGTTTAGTTGTAATCCCACTTGCAGAATGACTGGTGGCGGGTCCACGAAATAGAAACTGAAAGTAGATATAACTGAAATCTTCTCAACGTAGCGCACGGAAATGATCATCTTTGGTTCATACTTTTTGGTTTGCAAATAAATTTACATTGGTTGTTGAGAATGTGCAATGTAGTTGTATTTTTTTCAAATAGGCTATTTTGGTGACTATAGGTGGAGCTCCTGCCTGGTGTCCCTTTACCTTACTTATTAAATGATTTTGTAATATGTGGAATGTCTCATCAACCTGTAGAGTGCATGTGTGGAGAATGGAGGACATCTTGCATCCATCCACAACAGAATGGAGTCTAAATTTGTTGGGGAGTTGTCTGGAAACAACAAGTGGACTTGGATTGGGGGTGGCGGATCAGCTGAAGTATGTCTGCAATCTGTCTATGTCTTAATTTTCACAGAAAGCGACAATATACTCCAGACAAGGCCTTCGCAACAGAACAGGCAAACCAGGAAATTGCCTGGGGCCCCAGGCTCAAGGGGCCCACAAGATTGACTCATTTTATTTAGTTGCTGATGTTTATCAGTAAATTATAACTTTAGGCTGGAGTATGGCAAGTGTAAATTCAACACAATTAATTCTATTAATGAAAGATGTTTGAAAACTATAAGAATGTGGTTCATGTGTGGGTTTCTATGGGCAATGAAGGGCCCCAATGTCCGGTTTGCTTGAGTCACTTCATTCGAAATTCGTTCACTAATATTTTATTCGTTCACTAATATAATATTTCTCATTCAGTGCTCAGAAAATTCATCCATTTTTTTAAAAAATTTTTTTTAAGAAGGTATTGTTCTGATTTGCACACAGGGTTTTACATGGTACTGGACTGATGGAACTCCTTTTGACTATTCCAACTGGAAAGAATGGGAGCCCAATAACTATGATGGAAATGAGCACTGCATTGTCACAAACTACAGAGGTACCTACCCAAAGAGTTACTAAACAACAAAAAGACGCTTATTTTATAGACATCACTGACAAAAGCAAAGAGCCTCAACCTTATGGGGGTGACTATATAGTCAAGAAAGCAGTAAAAGGCTCAACTTAATGCAAATTAGCCTTTTAACTTTAAACAATTCTCAAACTAGAAAAGTGCTCCGATCGCGCAGACCTCCGCCAAGGCAATGTGGTCACAGACACAATATAAATTCAAGGTCATGTTCTGGATCCGAATCAGCTCTTTCTTGTCCCAATATACACATTGTCCGAAAATGTCATCCAAATCCGTGCAGCACTTTTCGAGTTATCCTGCTGACAAACAGACAAACAAACAGACAGACAAACCACCTCGACCTTGGCGGAGGTAATACAATGGGCTTCGGTCCAGATAGGAGAACAACTTACGGCCCGACACAGTGCTGAGCACTCTGCTTCCAACATTCGATTCCATTGTTTTCAATGCAACCACACACACCAGCGCCGAATCCTTCCGCCGGCGATTGTGAATTGCGATTCAAGTCTATTTTGTCAGAGCTGTCCATTGACATCCAATATTAATTTCACAGGCTACTGTGCTAGGTGCTAGGCGAAATTGTCGGATTCCAAAGTGCTCCGCAATGCTGTCGGAACCAGTGTGCGGCCGACTTTAAGCAATACTTTGACAGCAATGCTTTTCCAAGTGATTTTACATCTTTTTTATTGGTCTATGAGTAAAAAATGTTGTCTTCTTTCCAGATGATCCAGTTGGTGGCGTCTGGAACGATTATCCCTGCTATTTGGAGCGGCCATTTTTGTGTGCCAAATAATAAGGCTTCACGTTTTCATTAGGAATCAAGTTGTTTGTTTTTCTTTCCAACGATCTATAATTTCAAATTTTGCTTCTATTAAAAATACTCAGAATGATGAGTGCTTTTAGACAATAGTGTTTATGATGATTGATCTGTCGACTCGGATGCCCACAGAGAAGTCCAGTGACGGTTGGAGTTATCACATTTGTGTGCACCACATCCACCACATACTTCAGAACACCAGTGTTTGAAATAATTCCCTGGCCTCTGTTTGTTTTTCTCTCTCACTGTCACATGACTAATTAAAAAATGCAGCATCACATTCCACTGTATTGGTTTCTTTCCATTTAAATCCTTGTCCTGATGCATGATATCACTGCCCATACAAAGGTAGTTCACACCAAAAGTTGCTAAACAAAAAGAAATCATTCGTTTTATTGAGAAGTTATAGTACTGACAAAAACAGTTAGCATCTACACATGATATGGTAGCCTGATGATAATGTAACAGCGTAATGTGAGATTGGATGTCTATTTAGTCTGGCCTCGATGAATGGATACAATGGAAGATTGTTGATGAGCACAACCCGTTGTCTTTCAAACCATGTCTGTGCCTGTAGGCGAACACTCTGTTGTCAATCCCTCAAAACCCAGTCCGCTTTGATTCAAAACACATCTCTGCGTTATGATTGGTTTTAAACCCCGCCCGCTTTGACTCAAAACACATCTCTGCGTTATGATTGGTTTAGCCAGATTCCTGGCATTCTGGCAGAATTGGAGAATGATGCGAGGCTAGACCCACTCGCAGACAAAACGTTTTGTCGTCCAGCGGGTGGTGCTGGTTTACTAGGCTAATGATATGGCTAAACTTTATGCAGATGAGCTTGATGTATTTTGGCTGTAAACAACAGGCTGTGATCATTAGTGATTAGAGCGACATGTGAGCGATATTTTGACAGCAATGCTTTGGTTTTCTCGTTTTCTCTTCTAGGGAGTGGCATCTGGAATGACTATTTCTGCCATGAGAAGAGTCCCTTTGTGTGTGCCAAATAATAAGACATCACACGTGAAGTTTTTTGCAACAATCTTTAAAGGAGAAGTTCGGTTAGATAAGGACCCATTGCAACATCACAAAAAGTTGGAACATTTTCCGGGGAGCAGAATTTGGATGTTTCATGCAGGCTGAAGAAGACCACTTGCTGGGTGCCCCCGGAAGCTTCAGCTAGCAAGTGGCTTTCTCTAGCTTCCATGAACGTATCAAAATTTAGCTATTTTGCAAACCTTCCAGCTTTTTATGATGTTGCAATATACTTTGTGTCCTTATCACACCGAATTTCTCTTAAGCTTTCCTTTTATAAAACATACTCTGAATTAAACACAGCTAATGAGTGACTTTAGACAGTTGTGTGTGTTTGTGATGGTTGATTGATGGATTGATTGATTGATTGATTGATTGATTGATAATTGTATGATCTGTCGACTTGGATGCCCACGGAGAAGTCCAGTGACGGTCGGAGTCATCGCCTTTGTGTGCACCACATCCACCACATAGTCCAGAACACCAGCTCTTAAAATTAACTTTAGAATTCCCTGTCCTCTGTCTGTTTTTTCGTCTTTCACTGCCACGCAGCTAATAA
>JAODXP020004447.1:0-40750 GCA_027497455.2 Sardinella longiceps | reverse complement strand
CTGCTGACTTATTGCAAACAACCATAATTACTTTTAATGATGGTAAATGGAATATGTACAAGCCTACAGACTCATGTAGAGAAAATTGCATCTATCTGAATCACACAGGGAATCACTATGAAGTTGTTACATGTGCTAAACACAAACATACAGAATCCCTTTGTGCTGGAACATGCCAACCTGTACAGGACAACACAACGTCACAACGTAGGCCTAAAAGAAAAATATGTGATAAATCAGATGATGTCAAAGCAAAGAAAGAACGCCAGAGATATCACAATGACCATGATTACAGAGAGAGAAAGCTTGCATATGATCAAAATAAATATAATACAGATTCCACATACAGTACACTGAAATATGAGTACTCTAAAATGTCATATAAGGACAATCCCTCAGTTAAAGCACGGGTACAACAGCGTTCAAAGCGAAAATATAATACAAATAAAACATTTCAAGATTTTGTGCGAGCATACTCTAAGGCTAAGTACAAAACAGACCATACATTTCAGGATTTTGTTCGGTCCTACTCTAAGACAAAGTACAAAACAGACCATACATTTCAGGATTTTGTCCGGTCGTACTCTAAGACTAAGTACAAAACAGACCATACATTTCAGGATTTTGTCCGGTCCTACTCTAAGACAAAGTACAAAACAGACCATACATTTCAGGATTTTGTTCGGTCCTACTCTAAGACAAAGTACAAAACAGACCATACATTTCAGGATTTTGTTCGGTCCTACTCTAAGACAAAGTACAAAACAGACCATACATTTCAGGATTTTGTCCGGTCCTACTCTAAGGCTAAGTACAAAACAGACCATAAATTTCAGGATTCTGTCCGGTCCTACTCTAAGGCTAAGTACAAAACAGACCATAAATTTCAGGATTTTGTCCGGTCCTACTCTAAGACAAAATACAAAACAAACCAGAAATTTCACAAATCTGTGCATTACTTTTCAAAAGCTAAGTATCGAAACAACAGGAAATTTCAGTATCTTGTCCGCCGTTTTAGTCACAAGAAGTACAGGAAAAATCTGTTTTTCCAGAACAAAATCAAAGATGACAACAAGAGAAAATACCACCAGAACAAAGACATCAAAGCAAAGAAAATTAAAATCAGTTGTGAAAATCGTGCAAAGTGGCAAAAGAAACAGCAAGACATAGATGCAGCTATTGGTTATTTTCGCCAAGAGGTCATCCGTGGTCCTGAATATGTTTGCTCAGTCTGTCATCGTTTACTCTTCAGGAAACAAGTCATTGAGTGTAAAAGATATTGTTATGAAAGCAAACGAGCTGAGGTTGTTGCTTTAGCTAATAGATGCATTACAAATAAGTACTTGCATGTGTGTGATATGCAGTGTGAACAAGAATGTCGTATGTCTGGTAGTCCATCAAGCAAATTATGGATATGCTATACCTGTCATCGCAAAATACTTGCAGGAAAGCTTCCTGAGGAGAGTGTCACCAACAACATGCATTTGGAAGAAATTCCACCACAACTGAAATGTTTGAACTCTTTGGAACAGCATCTTATTGCACGTCACATTCTCTTCATGAAGCTATTGTGTTTGCCATGAGGCCGTCAGAGAGCTTGCCATGGTCCATGTGTATCTGTCCCTGTGAATACCACAGATGTCACAAATTTACTTCCAAGAAATGAATGTGATGACAAAATGATAAGAGTTAAACTCAAACGTAAATTGACATACAAAGGTCATTATGAGTACATGCATGTTCACACTGATCGTGTTCGAAATGCATTGAGGTATTTAATAGCAAATAATAAGTGGTACAATGACGTGACCTTGAATGAGGAATGGATAAACACACTGAATGGCACTGATCAAGATGAGGAGGAAAATGTGAATGAGGAAGTTGTTGATAATGATGACGATGATGATGCTGTTGAAGAGGAAGCAGAGGAGGACTTGACTTACATAAAGGACCAGAGTGGGCTTTTGTCGGATACCTCATTACAACCAGTTGATTTGGGTTCAGAGATCATTGATCAGAATTTTCAGGATATACTAAACATCGCACCTTGTCAGGGTAACAGTCCCATAAGATTATTGGCTAACAAGGAAAGCGAGGGCACAACTTTTCCAGCTTTGTATCCATTGGGCGGACCAACATTTCATGATGCAAGAGAGTCAAAAATCACCTTGTCAAGATACCTGAATACACGCATTCTTAATGCAGATGGACGCTTTGCACAAAACACTGACTTCATTTTCTATGCACAATACTTATCAGAGGTGCAACAAGTTGTGTCTAGTGTATCAGTTGCATTACGCAAAGGTGGCGGCAACTCTGTGAAAGAAGCTTCGGCAGACATGTTGTTGAACTCGGACTCATTGAGGGAACTATTACGCAATGACGAAGGTTACAAATTCTTACGAGGAATTCGAGGCACGCCTCCATACTGGATGGGAGTTCAGAAGGATCTTTTTTCTTGCATCCGTCAACTATCCATACCGACTTTTTTTTGTTCATTCAGCTCTGCAGATTTAAGATGGCCTGAGATGCTCAGCTCTATTCTAAGAATAGAAGGAAAGGAAACACGTGTTGAGGACCTTGACTGGTCAGATAAATGTGGACTCATTCGTAGAAACCCGGTGACAGCAGCAAGACTATTTGACCACAGATGGCACTGTTTCCTTCGTGATGTGATTTTATCACCGTCTAACCCTATAGGCAAAGTCACAGACTACTTCTACCGTGTTGAATTTCAGCAACGCGGATCACCACACGTGCACGCCTTGTTCTGGGTTGAAAATGCTCCTAAGATCGGTAAGGATAGTGATGCTGAAGTGGCACGTTTTGTAGACACATACATCACTTGTGACACTCCGCCAGAAACTGATGCAGAGCTTCATGAGGTCGTGAGCAGCGTGCAGAAGCACAGTAAGAGGCACTCTAAGACTTGCCGCAAGAAAAACACAGTGTGCAGGTTCAACTTTCCACGTCCGCCGTCAAGCCATACTTTCATCACAGGAGGCGAGAATTCTGAGGATTCGAATGGCAAGGACGACAATGCATGGGCAAGTGAAGTCCTTAAGAAAGTGAAAACTGAGCTTACCAAGCCTGACGTGAATTTCGATTCTGCGGATGCCTTTTTTGAGTCGCTTGGCATAGATCAATGCTTGTTCGAAAGGGCCTACAAGACATGCACCAAAAAGAAAAGCATTGTGCTCAAACGGAACCCTGGAGACATTTGGGTCAACCAGTACAACAAAGACTTACTGCGCGCTTGGCAAGGGAACATCGACATCCAGTATGTTACCGATGCTTTTTCCGTTGTGGCTTACATTGTCACGTACGTTACGAAAACGGAGATGGACCTTGGGTTGCTTTTAGAACGTGCTCAAAATGAAGCCATGAATGGGAATCTCGATGCCAAAGCATCATTTAAACAACTTGGAAGCGTGTACCTGCACAACAGGGAAGTATCGGCTCAAGAGGCGGTGTACCGACTAACACACATGCACTTGAAGGAATGCTCTCGTGATGTACAGTTCATCCCTGTTGGTGGCAATCCTGTTAGGATGAGTTTGCCTTTGCATGTTCTACAAGCGAGAGCTTAGCAAGAACAGTCCGATGACGAAGGTAGCATCTGGATGACCAACGTGATTGAGAGATATATGAACAGACCTCACACTGCGGACTTTGAAGAATTATGCCTCGCCAGTTTCTGCTCTGAATACAGGGTTCTTTCAAAATCCCAAGTGTCCGCAGATGCACATGATGTAGTGGAGCTCAGCAACAATTGTGGATTTGTGAAAAAAAGGACCCGGACGAAACCTGCGGTTGTGCGGTACCCCAGATTTTCTCCTACTCGAAACCCGGAGAAGTACTTCCGTTCCCTGCTTCAGCTTTTTCTTCCTCACTATGACGAGAGTCATCTCCTGCCAGAGCAGTTTGAAAAGCATGAGGATTTCTATGAAAATGGTGCTGTGAATTGTGGCAAAGGTATCCAAAGAGTTAAAACAATTGTGGATTCTAACAAAGCTTTGTTTGAGAAAGAGAGTGACGAAATTGACAAGGCTAAAGAAATGCTTGAAGAGAACATTGATTTGGAAGACGCCTGGGCACAGATTTGTCCTGAATCAGAGAAAGAGCGTCTCGATGGTTTGGATCTGATGAAGGATAAAGTGGTAGATGACGAAGGTGATGATGACCAGCTCATTCCTGACCTGACAGCAAATCCTCAAACTTCGTGTACTTTGGAAACAAACCATGTGACAATGCCAAGACAAGATGCTCTGCATTTAATGCGATCACTAAACAAAGAACAATCTGCCATATTCTATGCTGTTCGTAAGTGGTGTTTGAAGAAATTGTTTGGACAGAACCCGGAACCTCTGAGATTATTCATCACTGGTGGAGCAGGAACAGGGAAAAGCCATTTAATCAGAGCTATACACTATGAATCTACACGGCTGTTGTCACAGATTACTGAAAAGCCAGACGACCTCACCGTGCTTCTAACTGCGCCCACAGGTGTGGCTGCGTACAACATTGGTGCCGCAACCATTCACAACACTTTCTCCATTGGTGCAAATGTCAGTCTACCGTATCAACCACTAGGCGATGAGAAAGTCAATTCCTTGCGGACCAAAATGAGCAACTTGCACATCCTGATTATCGATGAGGTGTCCATGGTGGACCATCGTCTTCTGTCCTACATTCATGGCAGACTGCGTCAGATCAAACAGACCGGTGATTATTCCCTGTTTGCAAATGTGTCGTTAATCTGCGTGGGAGACTTTTATCAGTTAAAACCGGTGAAAGGCACACCTCTTTTTGCTGACAACAAAGGACTCAACCTGTGGGAGGACAACTTTGAAGTTGCTGAACTAACTAAAGTTGTTAGACAAGACAACGCAGCATTTGCAGAAATGCTTAATGGCCTCAGGGTTCGTCAGAAGAATGAGCCACTCAGCGCTGATGATATTCTTACCTTGGCACAGTGTGAAACTGGTGAAGAAAGTACAGACATGCACATATATGCAACGAACGCAGAGGTCGATGATTACAACGTTCGAAGACTGCAAGAGACTTGCCCTGATGCCATCAGCATACACGCCCAGGATTTTGTACGAAACCCCAAAACTGGAAGAATGGAACGGAAAGTTGGTTTTCATAGGAAAGTTTTCAATTCATGCTTGCCAGTGTGTGTGTCCCTGGGAGTTGGAGCAAGGGTGATGCTGAAGAAGAACATAGATGTGTCTGATGGACTTGTGAATGGTGCATGTGGTACAGTTGTAGAAATCATTCAAGGTAAAGAAGTTGATGATCTTCCTGCAGCTATCCATGTGGAGTTTGAAGACCCTAATGTTGGCAAGAATCAGAGATCCAAAGAAAAAAGGGCTTCTGAACGTTCAACGGTCATTGAAGTGCAAGAGGACCAGGTGACACATGCTGGCGGAGTGAGGAGACAGCTACCGTTGTCTTTATCGTGGGCAGTGACCGTGCACAAATGCCAAGGCCTAACTGTTGAAAGAGCTGTTGTATCTCTCCGCAAGATCTTTGCTGCAGGACAAGCATATGTTGCATTAAGTCGGGTGAAAACTATCGGTGGACTGACAATTGAAGATTTTAAAGAAACAGCCATATTTTGTGATAACAAAATACACCAGGCCATGGAGAGCATGCCTCAATTCAACTTTGGAAAGACTTTGTCATCTGAAGAAAACCCTGTGTGCACAGTGGCACTTCACAATGTACAGAGTTTGAACGCACACGTTTTGGATCTTCAAGCCCAAGAAGCCCTCATGAAAGCTGACTGTATTTGCTTAACAGAGACATGGCTTACTGGAGTGAATGAAGAAGAACCACAAATCCCAGGTTTCGCACTGCATCACAATCCAAGAGGAAACTGCTATGATGAGTCAGAGCCCATGTTTGTGTAGTGGGTAGGACTGATGCCTTGATTGTATCAGGTGGATCAGCCCTGTTAAATATGGCCGCGTCCTCCGGTAGCTCATTAGTGCCTTTCGTCTTTTGGCTTCACACAGGAGTTCTTTGTTGTGCGAGTGAACCCTGGCTTGGTGCCTGCGTGATCCTTCACTGGCGTGTGTGTTTGCGTCCAGCTTCTCGCCTTGACAAACTTTCCGGCTGCGAGCCTGTATGTTCCAACGAAAACGTAAGTTCCCTGTTTTTACGTATGAGCAACCTTTCAGCACTTTAGCCATAAGCAGTTGCCCTTATGAATCACGTTGGTCTGCGTTTTGTTTACTATAGTCACCTTCATAGGAGTGTGGTCGTTACAAGTCAACTGAGTGCTGTTTGTGGTGCAGTTAATGTAAGTTCACGGCTTCCTTTCTCCCTCACGTTTGTTTATTGCGGAGTGTTTTATCTAGGTGCTTATGCTGATTGGATACTGTTTGCATTGTAGTTTTGCCTGTGAACGTACAAGTAAAATCGGGTCCACTACGGGATCGTTTGAAAACCACAATAGTCTTCCGGCTCAGCTCTGCGGCCTGCGTTTCTACAGGAGGACCGTCATCCGCTGCCTTAGCCACTGTTTTTCCTGTGCTCGATTTTTAGTATTATTTTGTGTTTGAGTGCGTGTGTGTGCGAGCGTGTGGGCCGGGAGCCCACCTTGTTGCCTAGTGCTGTCCTGGTTGTTCAATGTTTGTATGTCTATTGTATGTGCTATTTATTTAGGCCATTGGGTCTGTGCAATATTCTAGGAGGGGAGACAATAACTTTGTTGTGGCCATTGGCTTGTTTAATGTAATTTCCACAATTTTTGTGTGACCGATGTGCTCTGGGAGTGTTTGCCTACTGAGTCATTTTTGAAGTGTATTGTGTGCTGTTTATCCAAACACCTTTGCTGTGATATTTATTGCCCTCAACTGTGAATTTGTTGCCCTGAAGGCCTATTGTCTGTGTGTGTGTGTGTGTGTGTGTGTGTGTGATTTTGTATGTGATTTGAAGAATATATAATAAACATTGTATTAATTTTGATAATACTCCAGTCCCTCTCTCTCCATTTCATTTCCCTTTATTGGGAAAGCCTGCTGGTGGTCTTCGGGATTAGCATTCAAATTTAGGTTTGACTGGTAATTTACTCAATACTCCCCCTAGGGGTCACATTTGGCGTAGTCAAAGGCAGGATTGATTGGGACTGGTGTAAGATAATATATATATATTTTTTTTTTTCCCTGTGTGTATGTGGTTTATGCATGTTTGTTTGTTTTTGTTTTGAGTGTGCAGGTGGTACAGGAAAAACAGTGGTTGAGGATTGTGCATGGACAGAAACACTGCTGCAAGCGATAAGTAATTGGTATCTGAAAAAAATAACCTGTTTTTTTCCTTTCTGGTGTTGTCCTGTTTACAATGTCGCAGGAATTGGAGGAACGGGTTGGGCAGCTAATGGAGCAGATTAAGAAGTTGCAAACTGATAATGAAAGGCTACGACAGGGAAATTTAGCACCTGCTGTGGAGGTAGAACAGGGAGAGTCGAGCCAGCAAGGGTCAAGCCGGCAGGAGCCAGGGTCTTCTGGACTAAGGTATGTTTATGTCCCTCGAGAACGTAAATACCCTAGGTTCTCTGGTAGTTCGGAGGCCCCTCCAGTAGAAGAATGGATTGAGGAGGTCCGTCGATGTTTACAGGTTAGGCATATGTCCACTAGCGAGCAAGCACATTTTGTATATGACCTTTTGGACGGGGAAGCAAAGCTAGAAATTAAACTTCGCCCAACTGTAGAGCGAGCTGAGCCAGAACAGATTTTCTCCATTTTGACCGAGACTTTTGGTTGTAGCCATTCCTATATTGACGCTCAACAGAAATTTTTCCAATGCCGTCAACGGGAGGGAGAAACGTTGCGTGAATTTTCACACTCACTAATGTCGCTGATGGAGGTTGTTAAACGTAAAAATAAAAATGCCATTGCTAAACCGGACTCTGTTCTCCGTGACCAGTTCGTGGAAAATGTTAGGGATAAAATGCTGCGTAGAGAGTTAAGACAATATATTCGTCTCAATCCTGAGTCCTCGTTTTTGGATTTGCGTCGTGAGGCATTTCGTTGGGCTGAGGATGGAGAGGGGGCCCGCCCTGTTCGTGCAAGGGCTTTTTCATGTGATGCTAGTCCAGGGTTAGCGGGAGTATGGCAGGCAGAAGCCCAGGCTGTGGTAGCAAAACCAAAAGATGATCTGACTGAGCTTAAAGACTGCCTACGCAGGCAGCAGGCCCAATTAGATACCATCCTCCAACATTTGTCCTCTGGCCCTGGGCCATCTAATCTATCGAATAGGCCAGCTAATTCTCAGAGGCGATTCCGTTTTGATGCGGATGGCCGACCTATTTGTCTACGGTGTGAACAGGTAGGCCACATGGCGAGAGACTGCCAGGTTGGTTCACGGCAGGCATCACGTGTTGGGTTTGTGTCCAGGCCGGTAGCAGGGAATGGGAGGGATGGCTCCTCTAGTGGGCAGCAGGGAAACTAGCACCCTCTAGTGCATGGAGCCAAGCACTAGAAGGGGGTTTGATCGGCTCAAATTCATTCAGATCTACTTTGCCATGCCCCTCTACATTGATAGGCGAGTGTCCCGTGGCAGACGTCCGGATGGGAGGTGTGACTGTTACCTGCCTTATAGATACCGGTTCCATGGTATCCACCATCACAGAGTCGTTCTTTAACAAGCACTTCCGTGTCCTGGGGCATGACCGGTTGCGTTCCTGTGGTTGGCTACAGTTAAAAGCTGCCAACGGCTTAGACATTCCATACCGAGGGTACTTTGAGTTGGATGTAGAAGTCTTGGGAAGAGTGCTTCCTTCTGTAGGTGTCCTGGTGGTTCAAGACCCACTGGGCTCTGCACCCAAAGCAAAGAAGGAGTCTGTCCCAGGGTTGATTGGGATGAACGTCCTCCGTTGCTGCCTAAGAGAATTCTTCTGCCAAGACGGTACCCGTCTATTTACTTCTTCCACACCGACAGTCCCAACTGTTTGGGAACATGCTTTATTAGCGTGCCAACGCCTCGAGGACCTCTCCACTTCCGGTACTCTGGGCAGGGTTTTGACTGCTCCTGGGTCTTCCACCTGTGTCCCAGCTGGCTCCTTAAAGCTTGTGCCAGCTACCTGTAGACAAGGGCTTGGCCCATTGATTTCTTCTGTGCTTTTGGAACCAGCAGGGCAGTTGCCACCCGACTTGCTTATTCCAACTTCGCTGCTTCCTGTTGGAGATGGCACCGTGGACGTGCCGGTGGTGAACGTGGGCACTGAAGATCGGTGGGTAAAACCACGCACCCTGTTGGGGGAAATACATCTGATTGCCGTATGTTCTGCTAGTAAGTCCTTCTGCTTTCAGGAAGAAAATGACGTTCAAGGCCCCATCGCACTCATCCGGTCAGTGGAGGCTTCTACAGCACCGCTGGTTGAGTTTGCAGACCTTTCTTGGCCTAATCTAACTGAATCCGAGCAAGGTGAAGCCAAGTCTCTACTCCAAAAGTATAGTGACACGTTTAGCTGCAGTGAAGGACCTTTGGGTTGTACCGATTTAATTGAGCATGAGATTCCGTTGATTGATGATACACCAGTGCGGCAACGCTATAGGCGACTTCCACCATCCCAATATGATGTAGTTAAGACACACATCCAAGAGTTGCTAGAGCAGGGAGTTGTGAAACAGAGTTGTAGTCCTTACTCCTCACCCATTGTAGTTGTGGAAAAGAAAGATGGATCCATTCGCCTTTGTGTCGATTACCGACAATTAAACGCAAAGACTAGGAAAGATGCTTTTCCTCTGCCGAGGATTGAGGAGTCTTTGGACGCCCTTACAGGCGCATCTCTCTTTTCCACTCTTGATCTGGCGAGCGGCTACAACCAGGTGTCAGTGGCTGAGAAGGACCGCGCTAAGACCGCCTTTTGCACGCCGTTTGGCTTATTTGAATTCCAGAGAATGCCATACGGATTATGTAATGCACCTGGGACTTTTCAGCGATTAATGGAAAGAATATTTGGTGATCAGCGTTTTCACTCCCTCCTCCTGTACTTGGATGATGTGGTAGTCTTTTCGTCCACGTTCAAACAACATCTAGAACGTCTGGAGTTGGTGTTTAGTCGCCTACGCAATCACGGGCTCAAGCTCAAGTTAAAGAAGTGCCACTTTTTTCAGCCTGAGGTAAAGTTCTTGGGTCATGTTGTCTCGGCTTCTGGGGTCTCTACAGACCCTGATAAGGTCAATGCAGTCAGGGAGTGGAGCACTCCATCTACAGTGGCAGAGTTAAGATCGTTTCTGGGCTTTGCGTCGTACTATCGACGTTTTGTGGAGGGGTTTGCGAGGTATGCAGCCCCTCTTCATAAATTGGTCGCCAAACTACAGCCAAACCCTAAAAGGAGGACGGGTAGGACGGGTAGTAACACCACCTTGCGGGATCATTGGGATTGGGGCTGCGACGAAGCATTTAAAACCCTAAAGCAGAAACTGATAAGCGCACCGGTATTGAGCTATGCTGACTTCAGCAAACCGTTTGTGCTTGAAGTAGATGCGAGTGGGCTAGGGCTTGGCGCAGTTCTATCCCAGGAACTGGATGGGGGGCCGCGTCGTCCAGTCGCTTATGCGAGTAGAGGCTTGCGCCCAACTGAGCGAAATATGGATAATTATTCAGCCATGAAGCTTGAACTGTTAGCGCTCAAGTGGGCAGTGACAGACAAGTTTCGAGATTATCTGCTTGGCACTAAGTTCACTGTCCTGACCGATAACAACCCGCTATGTTACTTACGAACAGCTAAGTTGGGCGCTGTAGAACAACGCTGGGCTGCGCAACTAGCTCTCTTTGACTTTACCATCGAATACCGTCCTGGTGCATGTAATAAGAATGCGGATGCATTATCGCGCTTGCCAAAGCCGCCAGTACCGGCATCCATGGAAGAGGTAGCCTCAGGGATACCTGTGCCAGTTGAAATCAAGAGTGCACTTGTGTCTCCTTCTTTTGATATACAGGCTATAGATGCTTGCCCAACAAGGACTAGGGCCAATCTCCAACTCTTGCACGCCGAGGATCCTGTCCTAAAGGCCTTTCTGGTATATTGGAAGAGGGGCAGCCCTCCTACAGCCTTGGAAAGGGCTCATGAGTCTCCTGCGGTCGTAGAGCTTGTCCGTCAATGGGCAGATTTAGTCGTCCATGAAGGTGTCTTGTACCGGAAAACGCATGCCCCTGGTAGCACTACAGAAGTCTTGCAATTATTACTGCCTCAGAGTCTGATGGCAGAGGTGCTTACGGCTCTGCACGATGACCATGGCCACCAGGGGGCAGAACGCACAGCTAGCCTTGTTCGTCAACGTTGCTATTGGCCTTTAATGCGCAAAGACGTTGATCGTTGGTGTCGTGAATGCCGGCGCTGTATGGTGGCTAAGGCAACCCAGCCAAAATTGAGGACTTTTATGGGTAGCCTGTTGGCGTCGAGGCCCTTGGAAATAGTAGCCATTGACTTTTCCACATTGGAGAAATCCAGTGATGGAAAGGAGAATGTGTTGGTGGTCACGGACGTGTTTTCCAAATTTGCACAAGCATATCCTACAGTAGATCAGAAGTCTGCAACGGTAGCTCGAGTCTTGACGGAAAAGTGGTTTTACACTTACGGCGTCCCGCAACGCATCCATACTGATCAAGGGCGTAACTTTGAAGGTGAGCTTTTTCAACATCTGTGCAAAGTCTATGGAATTCGTAAATCTCGTTCCAGCCCTTACCACCCCGAGGGTAATGGGCAGTGCGAGCGATTTAATCGCACCTTGCACGACTTGCTCCGCACATTACCCCCCGATAAGAAGAAGCGGTGGCCTTACCATCTGCCACAAGTCCTGTTTGCGTATAACACCACTGCCCATCAGTCTACAGGGTTCTCCCCGTATGAACTGATGTTTGGACGTAAACCCACCCTTCCGCTTGATTCCTTGTTGGGTACAACGGACGATCCCTCAGACTTAACTACTGATGAGTGGGTCCGAGAACACCAGAAACACCTTTCGGCAATCTATAGCCAGGCCCGAACCCAGTTAGAGGCAGCAGCTCAACAACGAGCCAAGAACCATTCTGTTCCTTTGCCCATCTTGCCCCCTGGTACGTTAGTGTACCGCCGCAGTCATCCGCATGGCCGCCATAAGATCAGTGACCGCTGGGAAAATGTGGTGTATGAGATTGTTCGGTGTCTTGATGAGGTTGGCACACTTTATAGCATTAGGCCGAGAGGGCAGTCAGGTGCCGAAAAAACATCAACCGTAAAGAACTGCGCCCTCCCGACTGACCCGGACTCTCCCCATCTCTTGTCCATGGTGGAAATGCCTAGTGCAAGCTCGGCGCATCCCTCAGTAGATGATGTCAATGACCTTATGGGTGATATTGATGGCAGTATGGATGATGGTGATGGCGCGGGGATATTAGTGGCTTTTGATACCTCTCTCGTAAGTGGACGAACACCTTCTACTTCTGACTTTTCAGTGCAGCAGCCAGTTGCTCTACAACAGCGGGGCCCAAACACAACCGTGCAGAGTCCAACAGTGACCCTTCCTGTAAGTGGACTAACACCTCCTATTCCTTTTGACTTTACAGTGCAGCAGCCAGTCGTTTTAGACCAGCCGAGTCCAACAAGTGATCCGTTGGGTTCGGAGGTGGAGGTATCGACATCTGGCAATAGTCTGGCTCTAAGAAAATCTGATAGAAGAAATGCAGGGCACCACTCTAATCCCCATAACCTTCCCTGTACAACTGTTAGGCAACCATTGGTGGCTTCTGCAGAGGGTGATTTGACCATCCACGCTCATAGTGCTGCGTTCAGGCCATGGGTTTGACACTTGTCTTAGTCACCGGGACGGTGACATTCAAGGAGGGGTGAATGTAGTGGGTAGGACTGATGCCTTGATTGTATCAGGTGGATCAGCCCTGTTAAATATGGCCGCGTCCTCCGGTAGCTCATTAGTGCCTTTCGTCTTTTGGCTTCACACAGGAGTTCTTTGTTGTGCGAGTGAACCCTGGCTTGGTGCCTGCGTGATCCTTCACTGGCGTGTGTGTTTGCGTCCAGCTTCTCGCCTTGACAAACTTTCCGGCTGCGAGCCTGTATGTTCCAACGAAAACGTAAGTTCCCTGTTTTTACGTATGAGCAACCTTTCAGCACTTTAGCCATAAGCAGTTGCCCTTATGAATCACGTTGGTCTGCGTTTTGTTTACTATAGTCACCTTCATAGGAGTGTGGTCGTTACAAGTCAACTGAGTGCTGTTTGTGGTGCAGTTAATGTAAGTTCACGGCTTCCTTTCTCCCTCACGTTTGTTTATTGCGGAGTGTTTTATCTAGGTGCTTATGCTGATTGGATACTGTTTGCATTGTAGTTTTGCCTGTGAACGTACAAGTAAAATCGGGTCCACTACGGGATCGTTTGAAAACCACAATAGTCTTCCGGCTCAGCTCTGCGGCCTGCGTTTCTACAGGAGGACCGTCATCCGCTGCCTTAGCCACTGTTTTTCCTGTGCTCGATTTTTAGTATTATTTTGTGTTTGAGTGCGTGTGTGTGCGAGCGTGTGGGCCGGGAGCCCACCTTGTTGCCTAGTGCTGTCCTGGTTGTTCAATGTTTGTATGTCTATTGTATGTGCTATTTATTTAGGCCATTGGGTCTGTGCAATATTCTAGGAGGGGAGACAATAACTTTGTTGTGGCCATTGGCTTGTTTAATGTAATTTCCACAATTTTTGTGTGACCGATGTGCTCTGGGAGTGTTTGCCTACTGAGTCATTTTTGAAGTGTATTGTGTGCTGTTTATCCAAACACCTTTGCTGTGATATTTATTGCCCTCAACTGTGAATTTGTTGCCCTGAAGGCCTATTGTCTGTGTGTGTGTGTGTGTGTGTGTCATTTTGTATGTGATTTGAAGAATATATAATAAACATTGTATTAATTTTGATAATACTCCAGTCCCTCTCTCTCCATTTCATTTCCCTTTATTGGGAAAGCCTGCTGGTGGTCTTCGGGATTAGCATTCAAATTTAGGTTTGACTGGTAATTTACTCAATACTCCCCCTAGGGGTCACATGTGCAACACTGAAACAACAACAGAGAGGTGGTGTTGGTATCTATTGTTCAGAAAACATTGATGTCCAGGTGTCAAAGCCAGAACGATGCAATCTTGAATGTCTGTATTTTCACATACCTCATGCAAATTTGACTGCTGCTGTATTGTACAGGCCCAGCTCTTATAAGATTGACATGTTTCGACAACAGTTTTTGCAGGTCATCTTTGAACTCGACAGGCATCCTGGGAGAAAAGTCATTATGGGAGACTTCAATGAGGATATCTTTGTTTCATCCTCGATTCAGAAGTTACTGGAGCAGCATGGCTACACCCAACATGTGGAAGTTGCAACAACCGAAAGAGGTACGTTAATAGATCATGTTTACATGAAGGACACAAACAATGTTACTGTTGAAGTTGTACAGACTTATTACAGTTTTCATGAAGCTGTTCTTATCTCTTTCTTAGAATGTACTGATGACTAATTCACTACTTCTCTTTACAAAAGTATGTTTCTGTAGGTGTGTTATAGAGAATGCTGGCAGTAGCGCGTGTCATTGTCCGTCCATATTAGGGGATTGGGTGGGTTATAGCAAGGAGAAGGCAGACGAAGGACGGCTCCTTGTGGGGGATGGGTAATCTGGGCCATTTTCCGAAAGAAGCTGCATACTGTAATGGTACAGAAAAACTGACAAATCCTGAATTATGAAAAACCTGTACAAGTTACATTCTTTTAAAGTAAATGAGCCATACATCATTTGTTACTTTTTATTGTTTTGGAAAAAAGTTTAAAGGATTATTGTGAATTTATATTAATGTTTTCTGCCTGTACCATTCTGTAATTCTAATCCAAGAGTGAAGTTGTCCCTAAATCTGCAAATGGAAAAAAAGAAAAGTAGAAAAAAGAAAAAGAAAAACAAACATAAAAACAAAACAAAAAGAAAAATATGATGGCAAAAAGAAAAAAGAAAAAAAAGTAAAAAAAAAAAAAAAAAAAAGAAGAAACTGAAAAAAATTGAAAAAAAAGTTTTACATAGGCTACCTGTACATGTACATATTCTCATTTTTGAGAATTTTTGACAAAATATAAACATTTGACATTCTGAAATTATAGTTTAAAGGCATACCAGGGAAGCCTGAAATTTAAAAAAAAAAAAAAAATACAGAGCACACCCTACAGTCACAAATTATTATGTTTTTATACACTGTCTTCTCATCATTATGCTCAGTAGTTTGGCTATAAATGTTGGACTCTATAACAGATATCTATTATTTCTAATTAGTATAATATTAAAACATTCTCTCAGCATGAGACTGGTCATGATACCCTGGTCTGTCTTTAATAAGCCACAATTGCAGCTTCTTTCGGAAAATGGCCCTAATAGGGATGCACACTATATGAATTTTCTTTATATTAAATTATATATAGCACATATATATCACATATAGCATATCATTCAATTCGATTGAATTCAATTTTATTTGTAGAGTCTGAAACATAATCTCAAAATCAATGGATCTTACTCATGAATGAATTTAGATTTGTGCATCTGTGATGTACAGTAGTCATTGATGTTTTTTTTATTTACTTTTTTTTGTACACTATATTTCATTTAATATAATTATATTTAGACATTTCCTTACCTAGTCATACATTCCTCAAGATCTTGTAGCTTAAGTACACAAATAATATTGTGCATCCCTACTAAGATTATATTGTTTTAACTGACATTTGTCTTAGGAATTGCATCACAAGTGGAAACTCAGATATTACTGTTTATACTGTACATCTGCTATTTTTTAAAGCATAACCCAAAATATTACTGTTGACTTAAGGTGTACAGGATCAATTAAGTAACTATGTTTTGTTTTCTTTTTAGCACATGGCATAAGCATTATTTCAGTTCTTTTAGTTTTATATTTCTTTTGGATTTTTCTTATTTATGTTTGATTTGGCTAAAGACATGTTAGACATATGTTGGCATATGACACATGAAAAGGATTATGAAACACTGGCCATTATAGTAAGCATTTAGGCAGCAAAAGTGGCCAAACTGTGGTGAAGTGAAGCTTGTGAATATTGAGTTGCAACAGAAGAAAGAAATCTATCACAGAAAGACAATCACATTATGTGAGTACCCCTTTGTTTGGATATGCTAAATGTTACAGTATTCTGCTCATTTAGTGATATGTCCTGCCTTAAATGTTTTTTTTTCTACATCTACCCTTTATACCTACAGAGATTGGTGAATATCCAAAAGTTTACATCTCACTAAGATGCTTTAGGCCTATTGAAATAGAAACACACTATTTCCACATATTTACTGTCCTACCAATACACAACAAAACATCAAACACCATGGGGTCTGCTTCTCACTAGGTAAAGCATTACCAAGGCCTGTTGAAGCTGATGCCCAAGCCTGGAACAATCAGAAACCAACTGATCAACTGTCACTCAAGTGAGTATCTATGTTTTAAAAGTTTGCTTTGTCCAACAGAGGTTGTTGATATGTTTTGCAAATATGCTGGTGTAGATGAATATACTTATATTTGCTTCATAATTACTTTACAGATATTGTTTACTCATTCTGAGGAGCTTGTCTTCAGATAAACTAACACTGGACTTCCACCAGCTAAATATTATACAGAGATGTCTCTACTACACACAGACACTGTTGAAGTTGATGAGTTTGGAAGTACCCACACATCTGTTCAACTCACACAGCCTGATCGGGATCATTGACCTTTTCCATTTGTTATACTTCCTGAAGTCATATTCACTGTCTGACAAGTGAGTATCCTTGTTGTAAAACATTGTTTCCTTTTTACACAAATACCACACACATTATGCAATTGTCGGTGCAATGTTGTTGGTGAAGATCGCTGTACACATAATTACTTCATAAGATCTACTGATTCTGAAGAGTGTATGGACAGCTCCCAGTGTAGGATCATTTACACCTTCTGGTTGTGTCTGTTTGCTTCTCCTCACAAATAGCAAAACAATGCTGAACGTCATGTAACTCTCTGATTGAGGCAGCTACAAAAGGACTTCTTCCAGTCACAGAACCAGTTGAGATTGATGAACCCACATGAACAAACTACAGAGACATCACTCAGAAGCCTCATAAAGAACATTGACCTCTTACAATCATATTGCTCGATGAACCACCTTCAATTGCAGGTATATACTGCCATGTCAAGACCAGTGTAACCATAGAAACCTTTAACTACTGTTTATGTCATTGCCATATCTTTTTTTGACATTGATATTCCTCATATGAGTATCAAAGTTGTCTTTATACAAAACAAGCAGTAGAGAAAAAACATCTTAAACATGTATTGGTTTTCCACAAACGTGCAATAAGTAAAGGATAATGACTGTGAGGTGACCAGTTTGATGGATATAATAGTGAGATGGAGGTTTAGAAATTGCCTGTGTCTAATGACTATTAAGACTGCATGGATTCATAAGATGCTCTACTGTGGTTACTGTATGTTTACTATTCACACCTTATGATTGTCTGTTTGTTTGTCATCACATTTAGGAACAATGATGCCTGCTAAAGCTCATGAAACTCCTGTACCTTGGCATCGTCCAGGAATACTTCCAGTTGTGCAAAGACTGAATGATATAACATCCAGTGACCATCCAGCGTACAGACACATTCTTCATACCAATCAGAAAACCTATTCAGAGTAACAGATCATCATCAGGCTAACACACAACTTCCTGATGGTTGCTGAAGCATGTCAATTTTGAGATGTGAACTATCTCACCAAAATCGTCCTGGAACAACCAACTACATGTGGTGCCTAAGCTGTAAATACTTGCCAATTGCTATGAGTACTCATTGAATTTAGCAAGACAAATGCCTGCTGAAGCATGTAGGACTACTTGTAACATTGACACTTGTTCCAGCCACAGAATGTTTTCATCCTCATGTATTCTCAACATGCAGCTATCTGTACAGACCAAGGGTGTAGCCCTATGCACAACCTGTGATCCTGGGTCCTGCTCACCCCTAGAATACAACTCCAGACTTCTCAAGGGCCCTCTCCCCACTTGTGGCCCTGATAACTCAATCCCCCTATCACCCCCACTGTGACACATCTGTGTTATGTCGCCTTCATGTTGAAACACTGTGATATTCAGGCAGCATTACCAACTGACCAGCCTGAATTATGAACTGACCAACACCTTTTGAACTCCAAGGACAAACACATTGTGTCTTTTGCATAATTTATACATTTCATGAAATTGCTTTCACTCACACTGCATGGTAATGATATTGGCCATTCACATGTTTCATTCACAAGATTTTTTGTGCACAGTATTTTTTTCAGTTTGACTGTCTTGAATGTAAAGTCAATTTATGGACTTTTACTTTTATCCAGAAATGGCAAGTTTCACTCACTTTTACAATAGATTGAAATTACTATTCTACTATTATAATTCAAAGATCTATTTTATCTTTTTACTGGAACACTTCAAATAAACGGTCACAATGGTGATGCCTATCAGCCTTATATTTGTAATTGACTTGTCTTACAGCATTGTTTCACAACATTTATTGCAGGGAAAAAAAGAAAATACATGTTTTTCAAGTCATGACCAACTATCAATGTCACACTGAAGTTAAAATGTATGTTTTGATGTATTTTTATTTCTAATAAGGCTGGATATGATGTGTCAACTGAGAGTTTTGTCTTGCCATGAAGGATATATAAGATGTTACAGAGAATTCAACCTAAGCAATGGTAAAAGCATAATTTTGTGCCAATGTCTTCGGGAACCTACAGAGATATTTGTATTACTGAAAATATTATGCTGCCCCATGATAATTACAATAATTAAATATCCAGAATACGTGCTGCATTGATAAATATAGTTTAAAGGTTAAAGGTTTTGTGACATAGTGTCAATATGGAGCTTAATTCAAATGTAAAGTCACTGAGAAGTCTAAGATCATTTCCTGTATTTTTCTAGTAACTTCTGTGAAGCTTAATCTGAAAGTCAAATGTGCCAGCAACAGGTCACACATTGAATATGACATATTCACCCTCAAACACTGCAAATGAACCACAAGCTTGACCCTCCTTGTTTCTGTATCTGTCTTATGTTTAAAATATAAAAATAAACACATACAAACTGAAAAGGCCTCTTACATTTGTGATCTTATACCAATATGGTAAGCATAGGACAATCTGTTACATAGAATTAATGTTTTTATGATCTAAAAATAAAGCACATGAACATATCGAAACATGACTCACCAATAAAAGTACTGTGGATGGTATACTAGTTCATTAACCTATTAACTTACTTTTCTTGGTTAGCATTAGGTGTCATATGGTATAATACTGCCACCTCGTGATATGACCAAGCAGTTGCAAATGCAACAATGCAAATGACTTTTATTTATTCCCTAAAAACAGAATATGACGTCATTAGGTCATAGGGTGCGTTGGAATCGGCTTGGCCCAAGGATTCCAAAGGTGTGAGGTATGTCACAGGCTAGTTGGGCAGAATATGACGTCATAGGGTTCGTTGGAATCGGCTTGGCCCAAGGATTCCATAGATACCAGGCTTTTGGTAATCCGTGGTATTGGTCAGAAGTTATAATCATAAATGCACTCCAATATTAGCCAAAATAACCTTTTTGCCTGTAATAGCGCCCCCAGTGGTGTAACTACACCATATTTGGTGAGCCCTTTTGACAGTGAACCTGAAAACAGCTGACCAAGTTGTCATAGGGTTCGTTGGAATCGGCTTGGCCCAAGGATTCCAGAGGTACCAGGCATTTGATAATCAGTGGTATGGGTCAGAAGTTATCAATGTAAATGTCCTCTGATATTAGCCAAAATAACCTTTTTGCTTATTATAGCGCCCCCCAGTGGTGCAACTGCACCAAATTTGGTGAGCCCTTTCGGGAGTGGACCAGTAAACACCTGACCAAGTTTCGTGAAGTTCCGTCAAAGCGTTGCCGAGATATGAGCTCACTTCCTGTTTGGCGACTTTCGCCGTCGAATATGACAGGCTTTAGAGGCCTGAAAGCTTTTGAAACTTCATTAGCTGTAAATGGGACTTCCCATAGTACGATCTGACAGTGGAATTTTGGTCATACCCCAAACCCCTCATGAGCTATTAGCCAAAACACGTTTTTGCTAATTATAGCGCCCCCTGGTGGCCAAACTGCACCACATTTGTTGTGTACCCAGTAGAGGGTGTCAGTTGTCATGGCACCAAGTTTGGTTAAGATTGGTCAAAGGGTCTCCGAGATATGAGCTCACTTCCTGTTTTGCGGCTTCGCCGCCGTTTTCGATTGGCTGTTAAGGCCAAACGGTTACGAATCCGGTTATGACATAGCACAACTTTTTTTCGGCTTCGTCTGAAGATACTATGTACCAAGTTTCATAAAGATTGGACAAAATTTGTGGCCTGTGAAAATTTAGTTTCACTTTCGACAAAATTCAAAATGGCGGAAAATCTAGTCGGGCGGAAAATGACGTCATAGGGTGCGTTGGAATCGGCTTGATCCAAGGATTCCAATGATGCCAGGGATGTCAAAATCGGTTGCACGGGTCAGAAGTTACAAACATGGATGCAGTTCCAACTTTGACCTGTTGGTGTCGCTAGAGAGTTTGAGTTAGCAACATGAAATTTGCTGTGTTTGATGAGGGCCGTGTGCCCAATCAGTGTGCCAAATTTCACAACTTTTTACCAATCGGTTCTATGGGCTGCCATAGACTTCAATGGGAGAGGAATAATAATAATAAGAAACAGTAGAAACACTAAGGGTGCCTTCGCAGCTTCGCTGCTTGGCCCCCAATAATAAAATCCATGCCATCATCTGTAGAATGTATCAGTGCATGCTGTGTACACAGTGAAATTCTGATTACTCCCGATGAGTAATTGTAAGAGCTTGGCTGCTTGAGATGGCTTGAGTCACCGAACCCTACCATTAAAACACGCTTAAGACTCTGCGTGTCATTTTCATTTAAACATGGCCATATTGCTACATCATAATCACCACACGGAGGGGAGGGATTACTGTGGGCTCCAGCGCCAGAGAGGTGGCTAAGCAGAGCAGACAGCTGGTTGTTTGGCTGTTTCTATAATGTCTAATAACTGAATAGAGTCAGACCAGGGCCATGCCAGATGGGGGTTCTGAATGAATGATACTGTGTGTGTGTGTGTGTGTGTGTGCACTGTGTGGGAACAGTCTTATATCCCTCCATCACTGTTTATTGCCATCCTTCCCTCCTAATCTTTATGTCACCACTGTAGCACAAGAATGTCACTGTATTGCAAAGTATGTGCCATAATAAAACTGAACTATGTGTGTGTGTGTGTGTGTGTGTGTGTGCATATGCGCACATCTCTCTTTGTGGGTGTGTCTACTACTCTGTAAGCTATCAGTTGTATCAATTCAATGTATGTGTATTGTGCATGCCTCTGTGTGTATGTGTGTGCGTGCACACATCTCTCTTTGTGTGTGTGTGTTTGTCTGCTCTGTAAGTTATCAGTTGTATCAGTTGAATGTACTGTATGTTGTGTGCATGTCACTGTGTGTGTGTGTGCATGCACACATCTCTCTTTGTGTGTGTGTGTGTGTGTGTGTGTGTGTGTGTGTGTGAGTCTATTGCTCCGTAAGCTATCAGCTGTATCAATTGATTGTTGCTGTGCCTGGCAGTCAGTGTGTTCTCTACTCTTGTTACTCATGTGGTCTTCAGCACAGAGTGGTGGGCAGTGTCTCGTGTTACACAGACAGTTTGTTTTTAACCACCTTTCGAGCTCTGTGTGGGCCATTGTAGTCAGCACTTAACAGCCTGTGTGGTGCGGTGTTGTGGTGTCCCAGTGCTTGCATATACTGTAGCCTAAGCAGGGCACCTTGTCTAGGATGCTGCAGTGCGTTCAATACAAGAGGGCTCGCTTTGCTCCCTATCAATTAACCTCACAGTGGAGGGCAAACCCCCCTCCCCCTCCCCTCCCCCTCCCACACACACACACACACACACACACAACCGCCTGAATTTGAACACAGCCTGTCTGCACAAACCACAGGACATGTAGGCTATGTGCCCAACAGCCAAGCCAACTGCTGTTAAATTGAGGTTGTCAGAGAGGGCATTGTTTAGGCAAAAGGTTCATTTCAATACACATCCTTAATATGAGGTATTAATTAGGCTTGTAAAATATCACTTCATTTTATTTATGACAAAATACAATTGATTTTACTGTATTTAAACATCAGCGAACAAGGTACAATACTCAATTAAATTCTATGTCCCCTTTAAAGAGCCTAACTCGCTTTAAGACTGCTTTTAAAGAGAGGATCAAGGTGACCTTAGTCTGTATGAGATCCCGTTTACTCAGATAACCATAAAGAAGCACATTTATCCCTCTGGAAGTGTGAAGACAGAGAATTTCAAAAACTCGGGGCAAGGTGGAGATGTCGGGAGAACTCCGTCCTCAGACATTTGTGTGAACACCCACAGACGGAGTTTTAGCACCAAAGAGAATTGGAGCAAACTAGACTAGACAAGTCTAGTTAGAGATCTTAGTAGGGATAAGCATGTTTGCAGTCAGACTAAACAAGTCGGTGGAGCACCGGGTGTTTTTATAAAGTCTGAGAATTTAGGTTAAGGATTAGCATGTACTGTATGTTAGCACTCAAGCTAGACAAGTCTGTGGTGTTTTTTAATGAGTTTGAGGATCTAGATGGGGAAATAGCATGTATGTTAGCACTCAAGCTAGACGAGTCTGTGGTGTTTTTTCATGAGTTTGAGGATCCAGGTGAGGAAATAGCATGTATGTTAGCACTCAAGCTAGACAAGTCTGTGGTGTTTTTTAATGAGTTTGAGGATCCAGGTGAGGAAATAGCATGTATGTTAGCACTCAAGCTAGACAAGTCTGTGGTGTTTTTTAATGAGTTTGAGGATCCAGGTGAGGAAATAGCATGTATGTTAGCAGTCAAGCTAGACAAGTCTGTGGTGTTTTTTAATGAGTTTGAGGATCCAGGTGAGGAAATAGCATGTATGTTAGCACTCAAGCTAGACGAGTCTGTGGTGTTTTTTAATGAGTTTGAGGATCCAGGTGAGGGATTAGGTTGTATGTTAGCACTCAAGCTAGACGAGTGTGTGGTGTTTTTTTAATGAGTTTGAGGATCCAGGTGAGGAAATAGCATGTATGTTAGCACTCAAGCTAGACGAGTCTGTGGTGTTTTTTAATGAGTTTGAGGATCCAGGTGAGGGATTAGGTTGTATGTTAGCGGCTCAAAGTCACCTTCCACCTTTTCTTTCTTTATCCTCATTCTGCTCTCAGATAAAACGCACTTGATGGTTGAACTGTCCACTGGGACTCCTGAGGCACTATCGCTAAGCGCTAATCCACTGACTGAGTTTAACCTCCACCTGTCTCCCTCTCCCGACCTCTCCCCACACACACACACACACACACACACACACACACACACACACACACACACAAACACACACACACACACACACACACACACACACACACACACACACACACACACATACACACACACACACAGAAACACACACACACACACACATGCCGCGGCGTCCCCTGTCAGATAAGAGAGAGGCTTGTCTAGCGGGGTAGCGTAGCTTTGGGAGTCACTCCTCATTGCCCCTGTGCAGTAATTACTTCTTTGGCTCTCTGGTGGCCTTGCATTTCATGATCTGAGATCTCAAACAGCTTCACTCACAACCTACCTATTGTCATGCTGCTGGCGTCTGTATTTGGCCAAGCTATACTAACACCAACACAGAGCATTTTCACACTCATGAGCTTTCTCAGGAGTATTTTCTGTGAGGTAAAAATAGGTAGATGCTGGGGACAGTTTGTAGATGTGAAAAAGAGAAATGTCACGCACATTTCTCAGCATTTTGACACGGGTGCTGGATAGGGTCTAACATATAAAGCACTAAAAAACAAAGATACAGTATATTTGCACACCGTTTTAGCTCCCAAAAACACTTTTTAGGAGCTACAACAGTGAACAAAGTTTGGAAAGAAATGATTAGTGATTCGTGATAATTATCCATTGACAGAATGTAATATGTAATTCCCCATGGGGATAATGAAGTATCTATGACTCTGGGAAAAAGCCAAGCAGGGTTTACTGGATTTGCTAGAATCCTCTCTTGCTTCTAGAATCATCTCTTGCTTCTAGAATTCTCTATCGCTTCCAGAATCCTCTATTTCTTCAGTTTGGAAGGGGCTGGAGAGGGGATGACACATGAGAAAAGATGAAAAGAAGTGTGGGATATGAATGGATGATGAAACAAAAGGATAGAGAGAAGCTGATTGAGAAGTGGAGGAGAGGAGGATAGAGAGAGGGTGATGGATGAGAGGGGGATAGAAGAAGGATTGTGGAGGAGGAAAAGGAGGAAGAGTAGGTGTAGGGAGGATAGCTGAGTTTAAGACAGACAGTGTCTGTGGCACCAGTAAAGCTCTCCAGAGGGCTGTCATCACACACACACACACACACACACACTAATCCAACCTCTCTATATATCTCTCAACACAGACACACACATCCCTGCATACAGTAACACACACTAACTCACTAGTCTATCTCTCAAACACAAACACGCACGCACACACACACACACACACACACACACACTCAACCACTCACTGTCAAAAACACGAGGCATAGTCACACATTCACACTCACTGAGCAGACTAGCCAAGCATCTACTCTACGCTGTTCATAAAATTGATCAGATGTATTAAATAATGAGGCTATACTGTATATCCAGCTATTATCTGTCACACAAGATAGACAGACAGCGCAGATGGGCCGCACATGGCCACGGATAGCGGCCGAAGATGTGATGACCTTGTCCTTGTCTGTTACAGTAGTAACACCCACTTAGGCCCTACTATAACTGTGATGTAAGTTTTTCTTTTGTCTCGGCTACTGAGCAACAACCCGGCGGCCATTTTATTAGGGGTCCAAGCAGCATAGCTGCGCGGAACCCTATTGTTTTTGTTCTGTTTATTATTATTATTCTTCTTTTTCTCCGCTAAAAGTGGTTGGGCAGCCTAAACCGCAAGGCCAAAACTCCTGTAATTTTCCAGAAAGACCAGAAATTGCCCCCACTACTCAGAGCCTAAAACTAGTGGTACTGCACACATAGGTGGCGCTATAATTCAACAAATTCCATTCAAGCCCATATCTCCTGACCAGTAGTGCATACACTCAAAAGTCCTATAGTCCCTTAATCCTTGGACTTGACTGCATCTTTCTTACATTGGTCTTATTTTACAAAAAATGTTTAGTTTGCCCAGAATTTCTGACTTTAGCCAAAGTGAAACTAAAGTTTCACAGGCCACAAAATTAGTCCTATCATGACCAAAATGGTCAGACACAATCTACAGACCAAGCCACTCTATTCTATTCACTGTCACTTGCATATGTCTATCGGTTTTAATATTACAGTTAATTAAAGTTTGAGCACTTTGATTAAAATCAACCAAACTCTTTGAAATTTTAATAGTTTAATCATTATATAAGTTCAAGTAACTGTGCAAAATTTCCCTTGTCTACCCTTTGTCAAAATGCTTTAATTTTAGTTTGAAATCAGTGGTCTGCTTGTAGGCTAACCCTTACGACTTTGAGTGAGTGACTGTCAGCAGTCATGCTATGCAGGCAGACTGGCTCAGTGAGCATAGGCCTAGCAGTTCAAAGTGAAAGGCTATGAGATCAAGGGTTCAAATCCCATCTCTGACATGACAAGGTTGATGAAAATGCTCTTCATTTGCAAATAACACACACAAAACTACTTTATGGCAATATTAAACACAATCTAAATCAAACAGCACAGTTACCAAACAATAAAGATATTCTGTGTTTCTATCCTGATTATTGAATTCACCTTGTCTTGAACATGCACCTTAAAAGTGACAACTCAGACCATTCAACTGGCTTTTCAGTCAACTTCATGATCACTGGCACCTGTGGAATTCATTGGCAATCAGCACTCACTGAACACTAAACTCATTCTTCTCATTCATCTTGGACTGTTACGTTCCTCACTAGTTTAACTAGGTAACTGAAAGTAGTAGTGGGAGCAAATCTCATTAGCTCAATGGGTTAATGCATAGCTTCTCAAAGTAGAACATTGTGGGTTCAAATCCCACCTCTGCCATCTCATGCCAGATCAAACCACTAATTATCATGCTGGCATAATCTTGATGGCTGAATTTAACATAGTATGCACCATCTACATAAAATAATTTGTAAAGAATTCTCAACTCACAATAATATATCTTTATTGAGCTAAAAAAAGTATTCAGTATTTCTATCCTGACTTGCTTGAATTCACCTCATCTTGAACATCTGCCTTGAAAGTGACAATTCTGATCATTCAACTGGCTTTTCAGTCAACTTCATGATCACTGGCACCTGTGGAATTCATTGGCAATCGGCACTCACTGAACACTAAACTCATTCTTCTCATTCATCTTGGACTGTTAGGTTCCTCACTAGTTTAACTAGGTAACTGAAAGCAGTAGTGGGAGCAAATCTCATTAGCTCAGTGGGTTAATGCGTAGCTTCTCAAAGTAGAACATTGTGGGTTCAAATCCCACCTCTGCCATCTCATGCCAGATCAAACGCTAATTATCATGCTGGCATAATCTTGATGGCTGAACTTAACATGTCATGTACCATCTACATTACAAAATGTAGTTGTGTGGGCGCCGTGGCTGAGTGGGTAGAGAGTCACTCTGGGGACTCGGGTTCGATTCCGACTCAAGGTCATTTCCCGATCTCACCCATCTCTCTCTCCCACTTATTTCCTGTCATCTCTACACTATCCTGTCTGATTAAAGGCAAAAAGCCCAAAAAATATCTTGTAGTTGTAACCCCATACTGGCTTTTCATGCCAGATCAAACCACTAATTATCATGCTGGCATAATCTTGATGGCTGAATTTAACATGTCACGCACTATCTACATAAAATCATTTGTAAATAATTCGCAGCACACAAAAAGACATCTTTATTGAGGTATGAAAAGACACACACACACATTTTGTACAGTCTATACAGCTAGAAGTATTCAGTAAAATCCACATTACCTTGTGACTTGAGGCTCTCAAGCAGTCATTTCAGTCAACTTTAATCTTTGCAATTTGCAGTCACTAAAGAGTTGAAAAGTTGTTCCTCACCACTACTTAGATTGCAAGAAAGAATTCCTACTACAATCCATCATGGAGTAGTGGATTAGCTTCAGTCTTGTAATCCAAAGATCACGGGTTCAAATCCTGACAGTGACATGACATCATCAGCAGGTTTCACACGTCTGAGTATTGTATAGGGATATTTGAAATGGATGAAACTTTCCTTTCAAAGGTAGCATATAGTTTTAATCTTAACTTCTTGAATCCTGACAGTATAGCATTTAGATTTAATGTTCTTAACTCTTAGGCTAAATGTTAAATGTTAACATTTAGATTTAGCATTTAGATTTAACATTTACATTTAGCATTTAGATTTAACATTTAGATTTAGGATTTAGATTTAATGTTCTTAAATCTTAGGCTAAATGTTAAATATAAATCCTAAATATAAATCCAAGGTTTGGATTTAACATTTAGATTTAGCATTTAGATTTAACATTTAGATTTAGAATTTAAATTTAACATTTAGATTTAAAATGTTCTTTAATCTTAAGTTAATTGTTAAATCTTTCTGTTCTAGAAAACGTAACAGGCACCCTACGTAGCGTGGTGTACCGGTCAGGGAGTTGGACTGGGGACCGAAGGGTGGCCGGTTCGACTCCCGGTCGGTGCAAAGAGGAGAGTGTGGGGAGGGAATGAGCAGCACTTCCCCATTCAACTGACTGGCATATAGGAACTTACCCAACTAACTTGACTGACTCAGAGGGAACTGAAAACTGAAAACTCTATTAGTGCCTTCAGCCAAGCTGGTAGCAAGTTCCCATCCTGGGTGCGTCAAACTGGGATTTGGAAAACGAGTCTAAGTTGTCTTGTAGCCAGAGAGGGCTGCACAGGACTTCTGCTTGGACCCCGTTAATTGCTGCTTGCAGCTATATTTATTATTATTATTCTTCTTTTTCTCCGCTAAAAGTGGTTGGGCAGCCTAAACCGCAAGACCAAAACTCCTGTAATTTTCCAGAAAGACCAGAAATTGCCCCCACTACTCAGAGCCTAAAACTAGTGGTACTGCACACATAGGTGGCGCTATAATTCGACAAATTCCATTCAAGCCCATATCTCCTGACCAGTAGTGCATACACTCAAAAGTCCTATAGTCCCTTAATCCTTGGACTTGACTGCATCTTTCTTACAATGGTCTTATTTTACAAAAAATGTTTAGTTTGCCCAGAATTTCTGATTTTAGCCAAAGTGAAACTAAAGTTTCACAGGCCACAAAATTAGTCATATCATGACCAAAATGGTCAGACACAATCTACAGACCAAGCCACTCTATTCTATTCACTGTCACTTGCATATGTCTATCGGTATTAATATTATAGTTAATTAAAGTTTGAGCACTTTGATTAAAATCAACCAAACCCTTTGAAATTTTAATAGTTTAATCATTTTATAAGTTCAAGTAACTGTGCAAAATCTCCCTGGTCTACTCTTTGTCAAAGTGCTTTAATTTTAGTTTGAAAACAGTGGTCTGCTTGTAGGCTATCCCTTACGACTTTGAGTGAGTGACTGTCAGCAGTAATGCTATGCAGGCAGACTGGCTCAGTGAGCATAGGCCTAGCAATTCAAAGTGAAAGGCTATGAGATCAAGGGTTCAAATCCCATCTCCGACATGACAAGGTTGATGAAAATGCTAATTCTGATGTCAAAACTCACACACATCATTTGCAAATAACACACACAAAACTACTTTATGGCAATATCAAACACAATCTAAATCAAAAAGCACAGTTACCAAACAATAAAGATATTCAGTGTTTCTATCCTGACTATTGAAGTCACCTTGTCTTGAACATGCACCTTGAAAGTGACAACTCAGACCATTCAACTGGCTTTTCAGTCAACTTCATGATCACTGGCACCTGTGGAATTGATTGGCAATCAGCACTCACTGAACACTAAACTCATTCTTCTCATTCATCTTGGACTGTTACGTTCCTCACTAGTTTAACTAGGTAACTGAAAGTAGTAGTGGGAGCAAATCTCATTAGCTCAGTGGGTTAATGCGTAGCTTTTCAAAGTAGAACATTGTGGGTTCAAATCCCATCTCATGCCAGATCAAACCACTAATTATCATGCTGGCATAATCTTGATGGCTGAACTTAACATAGTATGCACCATCTACATAAAATAATTTGTAAAGAATTCTCAACTCACAATAATATATCTTTATTGAGCTAAAAAAATATTCAGTATTTCTATCCTGACTTGCTTGAATTCACCTCATCTTGAACATCTGCCTTGAAAGTGACAATTCTGATCATTCAACTGGCTTTTCAGTCAACTTCATGATCACTGGCACCTGTGGAATTCATTCGCAATCTGCACTCACTGAACACTAAACTCATTCTTCTCATTTCAGCTTGGACTGTTAGGTTCCTTGCTACTTTAAGTAGGTAAATGAAAGTAGCTTTAAGAGCAATTCTCATTAGCTCAGTGGGTTAATGCATAGCATCTCAAAGCAGAACATTATGGGTTCAAATCCCAGTTTAGCCAGATCAAACCACTAATTATCATGCTGGCATAATCTTGATGGCTGAATTTAACATAGTACGCACCATTTACATAAAATCATTTGTAAAGAATTCTCAGCTCACAATATCATCTTTATTGAGGTAAAACAAAAAGTATTCAGTATTTCCATCCAGACTTCCTTGAAGATTTATTTGAGTTCACCTTGTCTTGGAACATGCGCCTTGAAAGTGACAACACAGATCATTCAACTTCATGATCACTGGCACCTGTGGAATTGATTGGCAATCGGCACTCACTGAATGCTAAACATATCCTCGCTAGTTTGAGGTAACTGAAAGTTGTAGTCAGTGCAATTCTCATTAGCTCAGTGGCTTAATGCCTAGCCTCTTAAAGCAGAACATTATGAATTCAAATCCCAGCTCGGTCATCTCATGCTGGAAAATGATCCAATCACTAATTATCATGCTGGCATAATCTTGATGACTTCACATGTCACTCACTGTGAAATCATTTGTAAATTACTCACAGCACACAAAGAGACATCTTTATTGAGGTAAAACAAACAAAAAACCACACACAATCTCAAACATTTTGCACAGTTCACAAACACATACTCATTGGATACAGGTCTATGAATCTTTGGTAGGATACATCAACATTGAAGTATTTAATAAAATCCACCATTCCTTGTGCTTTGAAGCTCTCAACACAGGATACAGGATCAAGGACAGTCAGGTTACAAGTACAGTTCTTTTATTTCCAGATCAACACAACATCCAAGAGTGTGTCCAGGAGAGATGAATGTGATGCATGTCTGAAATGTGTGTATTGTGTGTAGAATGTGTGTATGTCACATATGAATGTGTGTGGGGGTCTGTGTGTGTGTGGTTTTCAGGGAGGGAAATGAAAAGGCAACAATTAGCCCCATGCCACAATAAGTCAATACAAAATACAAACATAAAACAGTAGCACACAAGATACACATCACCTGGCCCATGAAACATGCTAGAAGTAGGTATGTCACATAAATTGAACTACACAAGCAGAAGATATCAGTCTGATGGGCTATGTTCTGTTTCACAAGCAGAAACCAAATCGATCCATTCAACAAACAAATACAGCTTAATCAAATATAGAATGCACAAGTCTGCTCAAAGATTCAGTAATACTAGAAGAACATAAACAGGACAAACTTACACAGTCAATAACGCACACGAAAAACACAGAAGATTCGACAGCAGCTTTCAGGTTTGGAGTCTGAGCAGACAAAGAGTTCAGCATGGTCACAGGTGTCCTTAATAAGTGGCATGGCCTAAGGTAATTGGCTGAAGGTGAGCTGGAAGGGGTGTGGCCAACAGAGACTGGATGGAAAGACAATTGTGCTCTGAAGCGCTCAACACACATGAGAGCTAGAAGTATTCAGTAAAATCCACATTAACTCGTGACTTGAGGCTTTCAAGCAGTCATTTCAGTCAACTTCAATCTTTGCAATCTGCAGTCACTAGAGTTGAAAAGTTGTTCCTCACCACTACTTAGATTGCAAGGAAAAACTCTTACTACAATCCATCATGGAGTAGTGGATTAGCTTCAGTCTTGTAATCCAAAGATCATGGGTTCGAATCCTGACAGCGACATGACATCATCAGCAGGTTTCACACGTTGGAGTATTTATAGGGATATTGGAAATGGATGAAACTTTCCTTTCACTGGTAACATATAGTTTTAATCTTAACTTCTTGAATCCTGACAGTATAGCATTTAGATTTAATGTTCTTAACTCTTAGGCTAAATGTTAAATGTTAACATTTAGATTTAGCATTTAGGTTTAACATTTAGATTTAGGATTTAGAGTTAACATTTACATATAGCATTTAGATTTAAAATGTTCTTAAATCTTAGGCTAAATGTTAAATATAAATCCTAAATATAAATCCAAGGCTTGGATTTAACGTTTAGATTTAGCATTTAGATTTAACATTTAGATTTAGGATCTAGATTCAACATTTAGATTTAGAATTTAAATTTAACATTTAGATTTAAAATGTTCTTTAATTTTAAGTTTATTGTTAAATCTTTCTGTTCTAGAAAAACGTAACAGGCAGCCTACGTATCCGTGGTGTACCGGTCAGGGAGTTGGACTGGGATCCGAAGGGTGGCCGGTTCGACTCCCGGCCGGTGCAAAGAGGAGAGTGGGGGGAGGGAATGAGCAGCAGTTCCCCATTCAACTCACTGGCATACAGAAGCTTACCCAACTAACTTGACTGACTCATGTGACTCAGAGGGAACCAAGAACTGAAAACAAGTCAAGTTTTACAACTCTATTAGTGCCTTCAGCCAAGCTGGTACCAAGTTCCCATCCTGGGTGCGTCAAACTGGGATTTGGAAAACGAGTCAAAGTTGTCTTGTAGCCAGAGAGGGCTGCACAGGACTTCTGCTTGGACCCCGTTAATTGCTGCTTGCAGCTATATTTCTTATTCTTATTCTTCCAGTATTATTGTTTTTCCATTCTCAGCCCCGTGTCGGGCCAGTTTGCTCTGGGGGTGTAGACGGACGTGCGCCCCGTCGCCAGAGAAGGGTTTAGCCCATTAGTCCTCAGTCAATGCCCCTCCAAACGCTCCATTACAATCTGTAATTAAGGCCATCAATCCCGCTTCTCTTCCAGGCCCAAAACATTCCCCCAGTCAATCATAAAAAAGAAGAAGAAGAAAAAAGAGAAGAGAAGAAGAAAAAAAAAAGCCTGGTCAAAGTTTGCTGTGGGCACACAGAGTTTGGCATCGGTGCCGCTCCAGTTAATTATGTGTGCCTCTGATATTACAAAAAAGACTGGGAGGGGAAGAAAGACAGAGAGAGAGAGAGAGCGGGCAAAGAAAGGAGAGAAAAATAATGGAGGGAGAGAGAGAGTGAAAGGCAGAGAGAGGAAAAGAGGGGAGGAAAGAAAAAAGGTTGAGCAGTTAATGGTGGATGTGTGTGTGTGTGTGTGAGAGAGAGAGAGTGCGTACTGTATGTGTGTGTGTATGAGAGAGAGACTGTGTGTGTGGGGGAGAGAGAGAGAGAAAGAGAGAGAGAGACTGTGTGTGTGTGGGGGGGAGAGAGAAAGAGAGACTGTGTGTGAGAGA
Source organism: Sardinella longiceps (assembly GCA_027497455.2). Classification (NCBI taxonomy): domain Eukaryota; kingdom Metazoa; phylum Chordata; class Actinopteri; order Clupeiformes; family Clupeidae; genus Sardinella; species Sardinella longiceps. The sequence goes on along the minus strand of JAODXP020004447.1, from coordinate 7,923 downwards.
GAAAGAGAGACTGTGTGTGTGTGTGTGTGTGAGAGAGAGGGGGGGGGGGGAGAGAGAGAGGTGGCGAGGCCTGCGGCCGGTCTAGACGCTTATTTAAAGTGGAGCAGTGTAGTGTAATTGCTGGCGGTGGCTAAGCAAGCCGATCCCCATTACAGCACCTCAGTGGAGTCAGTCTGGCCTCCAGGCCTCTGGGTGATAGTGGGGGTAGAGGCAGCAGAGAAGACAGTGACAGTGTGTGTGTGTGTGTGTGTGTGTGTGAGTGAGTGTGTGAGTGTGTGTGTGTGTGTGTGTGTGTGTATTAGTGTGTGAGAAAGAGACTGTGTGTGTGTGTGTGTGTGTGTGTGTGTGTGTGTGTGTGTGTGTGTGTGTGTGTGTGTGTGTGTGAAGCACCCGAGGGCCCTTGGCGGCACACATTCCTCCACGTGTCTAACCCTCTCTCAGTGGAGAAGCCAACCCTGCCAACCCCCTCTGGTAAACCAGTCCAGCAGTCTCCATGGTCCAGCCCAGCCTGAAGACACCAGCTAGCCCTAATTACTGAGCACAATGGCCGCCAGTGCTGCCCTAACTGGCCAAAAATCACCCACACTTTTTTTTTCTTCTTCTCTTTCTTAAGCTTCTTCTATAGTCACCCTTTCCCTCTTTCTTCCTCTCCACTGTTCTCTCTCTCTCTCTCTCTCTCTCTCTCTCTCTCTCTCTCTCTCTCTCTCTCTCCCTGTCATTCTGTCTTTCTCTCTCTCCCTTTCATTCTCTCTTGCTCTCTCTATCTTAGTTTGCTACTATATAAAGATCGTTTACTGTCTGTCATATATTTATTTTTATTTTTTTCATTCTACATCACATGTTTATATTTAATACTTTGTATTCTCTTTTTTTCACCCCTAACAGTTTGTTTTATATAATGTTCTTAGGGACTGTGTCGAAAGGAGATCGAGAGGCATGAAATTGCATTTTCTCAATATGCCTGTATTGCAGACACTGACAATAAAGCTGACTTTGACTTTGGCTTTTTTTTTACCAGTGTTTTGGTTACAGTAAATGATCCCCATGCAAGTTTCAGTGGCATACAAATCAAAGATCAATATGGAATACATGGAATATCAAAGATCATGGAATACTGAGCTCCGCTTCAACCCTCTCTGGCATATATGTTCCTGTCCCAGGTCAGACATCAGGAACAGGAAGGATGGAGGAAAGTGGGAAAGGGGCTGAATAGGTCCCAGTGTTAACATCAGGTAAGGACAAGGACAAGTGGGAAAAGTGGGAATATGGCTGAATAGATCCTAGTGGTACTGTAATATCAGATAAGGGCATGGAGGAAAGTGGGGAAAGTGGGAATACTGTTGAATAGATCCCAGATTTCAGCAGAAGGTCAAAGCAAATGACACTGACATTTAGTCACAGCTTACTGCCATATTATGGGACCATATTATGGGTGGTGATGCTCCCATGGTGGAATGGTGTGTGTGTGTGTGTGTGTGTATCTGTGTGGTGGAGTTCAATTATGGAATGGTGTGTGTGTTTATTTGTGTTGTAACACTCGGCAATGTCTTTTAAGAATGTTACGTTAAATAAAACGGGTTCAGATTCGATTGAAATGTATTATAAGAAAAATGTATGAATGCACCAGAAAATACACAGTAATAACAACAAGAAATACGTTTCAGATGTATATTTCACAATAATTCAGCTGGCCAGCTTTCACTCATCACACACACACACGTATGCACCAAATCCCCAGTCTCACACACAGTCCCAAAGTTCCACAGTAGCGCACACATTCACGGCTGTGCGCGCCCTCAAAGCACTTTCACGCAGCGGCCCAGTCTCTCCAAAAAGGAAAAAAAAAACGATCCCGGCAAAACAACGATCCCAGCAAAAATATAGAAGAAAACTTAGTCCCAAGCAACAGTCCCAGTAATCCCACAAAAAAAGGCAAAAATATATTCCACAACGGAAGCAAAAAACGATAAACTCAAAGAGATCTCAATGAATGGAAAAACCACCCGGCAAACGAAAACAGAAGGATCCGCCTCACCGGTAACGTTAACGTTGTTCACCTCCACGGCACTTCGATGGCTGTCCTGTGGCTTGAGGTGAGTTACTAGACATGTAATCCACTTTGCAAAGTATATTACTGGAGACTTTACGGGTCACAAAAACGAGACTCCCCGCATTAAACAAGCCCCCCTCCCAGCGCACTTCCGCGCTATTTTATCCATTTCCAAAATCCATCACGTCACCTTGACAAGTCAGTCAGCTGACGAAGATTGACAGGTCTCACGTCAGCTGACCCGGTTTGACAGGTAACCCGTCAGCCGATCACACAATCAGCTGATTACCAAAACAAAACACACACACATACAGCTATGCGTTATAAATACGCATACAGGGCTAGTTCGGGCATAATAATCATGGAGACCAATAATAATATGGATAACCCTAAACCATGTTGCAATTTTAACACTTTATAATTATTTGTGCAAACATAATTATTTTAGGGATCCTAGAATTATGTGGCAGTGTCACAGTGTGGTGAGGTTTTATTGTGGAATGTGTGTGTGTGTGTGTGTGTGTGTGTGTCAGTAAGGCATCTGATCTGATCACACACACACACACACACACACACACACACACACACACACACACACACACACACACACACTAGTCCGCCCCAATGATGTTCACACACTTACTGTAACACATTCACATGCTCCCAATTTCCATATATGCAGATTTGAACATAAACATCCATAATCAAAGACACACACTATATTTCTCTCTCTTTTTCTCTGCCTCTTATTCTGCATGTGCCATGTTGTGTTTTAATGTCAGACAGACAGACAGATAAACCAAAACATGGTCTCCATGGAGGGCCTTTTGCGTTGCTATGGCACCTGACTGGAACTTCACGGCTGGATGTGACTAAATCTCTAAATCTATACTGAATGCCTCTCTCTCCTTCAGCCAGCTCCAGCACACACAACTTTGGTATTTCAATGCAATAAACAAGCATTTTTCTCTTTGAAGACCCTTTCTGGCATCAGCTATTTGTTCGGTTTATTCTTTGACTCGTCTTCACTTAAATTAGAATCAGGAAGCTTTTCATAGTAGTTGTTTAGTGTTTGTGTTTGTGTGTGTGTGTGTGTGTGTGTGTGTGTGTGTGTGTGTGTGTGTGTGTGTGTGTAAACTATCCTCGGGGCCTGAGGCTCCCTGCAGCTGTTGGAGGTAAAGAAAGTGTTTTGGCAGAAAGAGAAACCAAACTTTGGCCAAAGTGTAAAATGAATGAGTTCTGCAGCCAGGTTTGTTTAAGACCTCTCTCTCCCTCTCCTTTTCTCTGCATCTCTCCTTTTCTCTCCCTCTCCTTTTCTCTTCATCTCTCTTTTTCTCTCTCTCCTAGTCTCTTGGTCTTTCTCTCTCCTTCTTTCCTTCTCTCTCTCTCTCCTGTGTTCTTTGCCAGTAGAGTCTCACCCCACACTGATAGCTCCCAACCCTCTATTCAATGTGAGCCCCTCCACATGAGTGGAGCCAGAGGAGCATTCCATGGATCACAATAGTAAAAACCACCCTAATGCTTAAACTGAGTGACTGCACTTATTGGGAATGATCCCCAATCCAGAATACATCAAGCCATTTTTTCTCCTCCGATACTGCTGCCTCTCTTACATCCCCCTTTCTGCTCTTCCTCTTTCTCTCTTCCTTCAGGCCTTTTTCTTTCTTTCTTTCTCCCTCTCTCTTTTGTTTTGTGTATGAGAATCTCAGTGAGAGTGGAGCTATAAGCACAGGCTCAGCTCTCCATGAGTACAGTTATCAGAGCTGTAATACCCAAGCTGAGAGATTGATCTCACCAGTCGAGAGAGAGAGAGAGAGAGAGAGAGAGAGAGAGGGATAAAGCATAAGGGAGAGAGAAAGTGAGAGAGAGTGAGAGAGATAGAGAAAAAGAGAGAGAACATGAGGGAGAGAGAGAGAGAGAGAGTATAAGGGAGAGAGAGACAGATCAAGAGAGAGAGAAAGTAACCTTGGGCACACCACATCTCTGCACTGCACCGTCCCAATTGTGCACCGCACCACCCCACCGCCCCACCTCATCTCACCCCCCCACTTCCACCCCACCCCAGCCTCACCTCACTCCACCCCCACACTCCCATCCCAACCCCAGGCCTCTCTCTCTCTCTCTCTCTCTCTCTCTCTCTCTCTCTCTCTCTCTCTCTCTCTCTGCCCACTCATCCTGCCCAGCTTGTGGATGCTGTACTTGCTTCCATTGCGCCTGAGGGGGGAGAATAATACAGGTCATATCTCAGGTGGCCTTACATTGAACAAGAGAGAGACAGAGAGGAGAGAGAGAGAGAGAGAGAGAGAGAGAGAGAGAGAGAGAGAGAGAACTGTAAAAGGAGATAGAGAGAAAAAGAGAGAGTGGAGGGATGAGGGAGAAAAAAAAAAAAAAAAAAAAAACAGAGATACCGGAGAGAGAAAAAGACAGAAATATATGTAGACAGGAAAAGAGAGAGGATCGGCGAGGGAGAGAAAATAGACAGAGATAGCACCAAAACAAAAAAAGGTCCACTAGAACTTTACCATGCACCCTCAAAAGGATTATTTGACAAGAGGTGACTCTAAAATGGAAATTCAAACATCAGAGGGAACCTGCGTGGGGATGTCTGTGAAGGCACTACTTTTGCCAAACGCTCCAGTAGGTGAGATTATTCCTGTGGTTTAATGTTCCCAGATAGCAGCTCTAATAGTCATCCAGCCCCAAACGCCTCTAAGCACACAAACTACTGAGCATCTTTGCTAAGAAACTAGAAAACAAAAACAACAATAAAACAAATCTTGTCTAGCTTTAACAGGACATGTTTGATAGTCTCAGTGGGGTGTTTCAGGCCCAGAGATGATCAGAGATGGCGTGTAAAGAGTTGGTTTGTCTGTCTTTTCACCATTTATAGGTGATTTTCTCTTATATTGATGGCACACAATGCTCACTCACTGCGGTAGGCTACCTCAGCGTTGTGCATTGAGTCTCACAGCATTGGATGCAGGAGATCATTCTTGATGTTATTTTTGTTGTTTTGTTTTTGTGGCCTTAGATCTGAGCATTAGCCTAATGCATTCAATCCACTTTAGTTGCTAGGCGACCACATGGAGACTAACGAGCTACTAGAAGCCATTGGATGACTTAATGGATGTGAAACGGATGGAGCAAAAGCAGAGCTAAAGACATGGGAAATCAGGTAGAGAGAGAGAGAGAGAGAGAGAGAGAGAGAGAGAGAGAGAGAGAGAGAGAGATAACACACACGCACACACTCTCGCTCTTCTCCTGCACTTATAGAATACCCTTGCACTCCATCATCTCCAGCCAGTTTCTTGTTAGCAAATCACACTCTTAATAACGTTTTTATTTTTTTTTCAACTGTGTAAGTGGCTTTGGATAAAAGCATACGCTACTTTTAATGCACAAATGTAAATGTGTTGAAGCCGTCGTCTTTTAAGAGCAAATCAATCACTCACAATAACTTTGGGAAGAGAGATCTAGACAAAAACCTAAGAGCCGCAATAACCACAACATTTTTATATCAACATTCAAAATAATAAAATAAATCAAAAATACTGCAGCTATCTTCCCCACAACTTCCCTGCAGCTAACATCCCCACAGCTTTGCCAGTTCAGGGGAAAAACCTGACAAAAATCAACTCAGTCGGAGGATTGGATTCTGCACAATTGGTTGCTGTGTGTGTTCTGTTCGTAGACTAAAACCTAAGAACCACAACCACCACAACCACAATATTCATATATCAACACTCACAAAATAATAAGATAAATAAATAATATTGCAGCTAACTTCACCACAGCTTTTCCAGTTCAGGACAAAAACCTGACAAAAATCAACTCGGAGTCGGGTGACTGGATTCTGCGTCTGTGTTCTGTTTATAGACTAAAACCTAAGAACCGCAATCACCACAACCACATCGATCATTTAAAGAAAAATAAAATAATGAAATATTTAAAAAAAAAAAAAAAAAAAATACTGCAGCTAACTTCCTCACAGCTTTGCCGGTTCAGGACAAAAACCTGACAAAAATCAACTCGGAGTCGGAGGACTGGACTCAATTTACACAATTGGTTGTCGCGTGTGTTCTGTTCTGTTCTGTTCTATTCAAAAGATGTTATTCACACCGAGAGCGAGTTCATGTCAGACAGACAGATGAATCCCACTGGCCACTACTGGTCACCCAGTGAAATGTGGGAGTGTTAATTAGAATAGAATATGCAGGATCTGTCTGACCCATTAGGGCCTGAGTGAGAAACCAGTCTGCTGGAACTGAGCCGGCCCAATTAGTGACCAGAGTTAGCGGAGAGGAGAGGAGGAGAGAAGAGAAGAGGAGAGGAGAAGAGGAGAGTAGCAGAGAGGAGTGGACAGGAGAGGAGTGGAGGGGAAAGGAGAAGAGAGGAGGGGAGAGGAGAGAGGAAAGGAGGAGAGAAGAGGAGAGAAGAGGAGGAGGAGGAGGGGAAAGGAGAAGAGAGGAGGGGAGAGGAGAGGAGGAGAGAAGAGGAGAGAAGAGAGGAGTGGAGGAGGGGAAAAGAGAAGAGAGGAGGGGAGAGGAGAGAGGAGAGGAACAAAGAGGAGGAGAGGAGGAGTGGAGGAAAGGAGTGGAGGAAGGGAGCGGAGGAGAGGAGAGGAGCGCTCTTCTTGAGAAGAAAGCTGACTGCACACTAATGCAAATCCCAAATGTCACAGATGCTCGTGCTAATAGACAACGGCAACAATGAAAGTCCATTCCTAATTATATGTCCAGAAGTGTGTGTGTGTGTGTGTGTGTGTGTGTGTGTGTGTGTGTGTGTGTGTATGTGTGTGTGTTTTCACAGTTAAAGGTTTAAGCAGCTCGGTGGCTAAAAAAATGTAGTTATACTATTTTACTTTTAAGCAGACTGTTTTCAGAGAAAATACATGTATATAATTTTTTTAAAATCTTTTCTTTTTCCTGTTTATACACAAACTTCAAAAAGCTGTTAGATAATATAGTAGATGTTTTGCAGAGCTATAAAGTTTTTGAGTTTAGAATTGTTTTGATGTTTACTTCTTAAGGAAGAGTTTTTGTTATTGTTATTATTCATGACCAAGCTGCATCGGCAGGTTTTCAAAAAGAAGGAACAAACCAAAAAGACACTGCTGCATTTTTCTTTTCTTTTCTTTTCTTTTTTTGAAGGAATTTGTTTGTAGAGTTCCTGACATGACTCTAGGCCGGAATATTTCACCCTCTATCCATCTGTTTAAAAAGACTAAGAGAAAACACTCCTCCTTCGTTCCTCTGCGAGCAAGAGAGAGCGAGAGAGTGCAACTCTTAGCAGAGGCAGTGGCGTATAGCAAGGTCAACGTGTATATTACCAAAGGTCAGGGCTGATTGAACACTGCTGTCCTGCCTGAAACAATGGCCCTCTGGACGCGTCCTCCTCATAATTAATTGGGCTGCTCCGGCACAGCTAAATGAGTGTGGACAGCGTTTTGTCAGCGAGAGGCCAGAGGGGCAGCAGGCATTTGACCAGCCGCTTGGGCCCCTAGCCAGATCCAGAGGAGGGTGGGGGAGGAAGAGGAGGGGGAGGAAGAGGAAGCTGTCAGGGGGTGTAAGGAGCTGCTCCGACTCCCAGCTCAACAGAGCACCAGCACCGAGTCCTTGAGCTTCTGTACGTCCACAGCAGCCTGTCCTGCCTGCCAAGGATACAACAGTCTGAGACTCCTCAGAGAGTGTGTGGAAGTGTGTGTGGGTGTGTGTGTGTGATGACCAAACAAGAGTGAGAACAGAGCACAGAAATTTTTTCTCATGTGTACGGCTTGGATCTGTTCTGTCATCACTCCTGCTGTTACCCCATACTGCCCCCTCATCACACCATTATTACCCCATACTATCCCCACACCACTATTACCCCATACT
>JAODXP020004446.1:0-41450 GCA_027497455.2 Sardinella longiceps | reverse complement strand
TAACAACAATAAACCCAAATTTCAAAAACAAACTGTCAACTTTGAGTAGGACTACACTCAAGTTCAAGTTCACTGACATCATCATTTTCATAGTGTGAGGGCATTGCATTATCTCTGTGTGTGGCCCTGTGAACTCACTACCCTTTGACATAATGGGGAAAAACCTCTTTCTTAGAGAACGAAAGTTGGCAAACAAATTGAAACCAAATCATAAACAGGTTTAGGCCATTGCTTGTGACACTCAATACCTTTCCTATTACTCACCTGCATGACAGGCCCCACAACTGAAAGAAGTTACATTTCTGGACAGATTTATGGCTTGGTCACATGCCTTTGATCTAACACATTTTCACAATGTTTTACAATTTCTTTGATGCGTAATATGATTGTCAAGTTTCAGCTTCGAATACTGTCTGAAGAATAGAAACTCAACACTAACCAACATTGTCATATAAATCTGTGAGGAAGGGATAATTGCTTAATATTCCCTTCACCTCATTAAGCCTTGGGGGGGGGGGGGGTCTCTACTTGGGGCAGACCGCAGTAATACTACATTCAAAAATCCCCACCATTGTTGTCAACTATGACGACTCTTGTGGTTACTACTGTCTTGTTTTGTTTTGTTATTTCTTTTTTTTGCACAAGTAGCCACCTCCAATCCAATTTCCAATCCAAATTGCACAGTTGTCTCAAGGTACAGTATAGTTACCACTTCAGTAGTCATACAATGCAAGATCTTTTGAGTTTCCCTACTTCTGTTTCATATTCTGCCTGTGTGTGGCATTCATGGACATTACACATATGCGGTCCACCTTGATAATCTTGCTTTCAGTACAAGTGTTGGCTTCTTAGAGTACTGAATCTGGGCCTAATCTGCCTCAATATGTTTTGTCGGGCAGATAGATTAAAGCCTTTATCGCTGTCAGGGAAAATCTAGGCACCTTGTAGCTAATGACAAACAACAACAAAAACACTGGTATTGCTTTAAAAAATAAAATAAAATAAGATAAAAATACAATAAATTTGAAAACCTAAATAATTATCTGACAACTGGCTCTAAAACCATGTTGTTCTCCTATCAGGTTTTGAATAATGGAAAAATATAATTCTTAAAGGGGAAGTTTGGTTTTTAACATGTTTAGCCCCTTTTCTGGAGTGTCTAGGATGAAATAGAATCAACACCAAAATTTTGATGATTGCTCCTGTCTCTGATATTTGGCTCATTTAGAATCCCCCCTTTTCTGCTTCAGAATGGCTTCCTTTGTGCATGTCCGATAATGTCCTCAAAACAATCTTAAACCTGCTCACCAAGTGTTTAGTGGTGTCCATTGATGTTCCGAAACAATTATAATAGCAAAGTACAGTTTATCATGTTTTATATGGTATTTTGAATATTCTGGAACTATTTTTTCGGCATAGCAATGCACAACAGACAAATAAAGCTGGATAGGAACTGTATTTCGCTATAATAATTGTTGTGGAACACAAATGAACTCCACTAACCACTTGGTGAGCTGCACATGTTTTAAAACAAAGGTTTAAGGTTCTTTTAAGGCCATTATCGGACATGCACAAAGCAAGTTATTCTGAAGCAGAAAAGGGAGGATTCTTAATGAGCCTAATATCAGAGACAGGAGCAGTTGTCCAAATGTTGGTGTTGATGATTCTATTTCATCCTAGACACTCCAGAAAAGGGGCTAAATATGTTAAAAACCAAACTTCCCCTTTAACAAGAACGCAATTCCCTGTTGTTATCATCATAGCCTGTAATTATTATGTTATTATTCAGTAATGTGAGCTATTATGAGATGTTTTGATTTCACCAACCAAGGTGTCTATGGGCGTGCACACAGAAAACAAAAGGCACCATGACATGTATAGGTCAAACTCAAACAATATTTGGATGATATACTGACTGAGTGATTTGGGTGCGGTGGATTTGCAGAGCCATCAACAACTGACAGTCGGTCTCTATCCTGTAATTAGCATTTGCTGATACTAATGCTGCTTAGCATGTTGAAAAGCTCAAAATTAGGGTATTCATTCAACAAACCTTTTTCTTTCAATAGTGAGCTCATCATTTTTGCATTATATCATAATCATTATGTCATCTTAATGGCAGGTGTATCATTGTGTGAAAGTGTATCTTAATGGAGGGGAAACCTTATACATGTAAATGAAGGAGCAATGAAAAGAGATACATTTTCCATAGCCTGCCTGAGCTTACCTTTTTAAGTAAAAAAGTTGCATTTTTATGATTGTCTTGGGGATAGCTCCAGTAAGATTTGTTACTCACTTTCGATCTACAATTTCTCTAACATGTAAACTGTGATTATCAAATTTCAGCTGAATTAAATTACTGCTTGTTTAACTACACACCAACAAACAGTTTAAGTAGGTACAGTGTCATACAGTATATTATTCTGTGAAGTAAGAATAACATCTTGGTAATATTCCATTCTTAAAGCAAGAATGTCTCTCAGCCAGTAAGATCAGTTCCATTTGTCACGACAGTCAAAGTCACCTAATGACAGGTTGGGGTGGTTGTTAATCAAGAGGGCATGGCATAAATGACATTTGAACACAAGAGAGTGATTATATTTGAATGCAAACATTACATACAAAGCCAAGACAAACAGTCTTGTCAAAGGATGGTTTATTGCCTGTTGTGATTCAGTGTTGATTTTACTGATGCATTTGTGTCGTTGAAGAAGGACAAATCATCAACTCAATCATAGCATTCAAATTTTGCGTTGTAATCAGACAAGTACGGCTGAAGTCTAAACTTTGTATTGACTTCATGGCCAGTCAAACTTTTACCAATGTGAGTCTTTACATCTAGCACTTCACATTTTCCAGCTGACTGACGCAAATGTATTCATTGGAAATGAACATAACACATTGAACATTGAACATAATGCATAAAAGTGGAACCATATCCATCAGGATTAATCTGAGTTAAATTGTTTGGATTAATCACTTGAATTAATCAATTGGTCTCAGTGCATTCGTTTTGCTAGTATGGCTTCCCCAATATTTTCCCCATTTTTTAGCTTTAGCTTAGCACAGGCACTGGAATGTAAAGTTGCCAGATAGCAACTCTTTGGCAACTTTACTTTCCAGCGCCTATGCTAAGTTAAAGGTAAAATTGGGGTTGCCAGACTAGGACAACACATGCTCTGAGACAAAAACGCTCTTACCCACATTTGTTACTCCAGGTAAGGGGGTGAATAACCAATGCTAATAAAGAGGTGGACTATTCCTTTAAAGTTTTGACAGTTGGTAATGGAACTGTAGTATAAAAGCAATAACTGCTGGCCAGTGTTGTAGTAGTAAAATAAGAGGTGGGTAAAATACATATACTGTATATGCAATGCAAAGTGAGACGCAATACCTATGCAGAATCAGATTATTTTATTTATTTATTTATTTACTATTTGTATTAAAGACATACATATTTTGTTTGATGATGGAAGACACTGCTGTGGTATTCAATTTTAAATTCGGATGGGTAATGTTAAAAGTTGCATTTGGTGAATTTAGTCAGCACTACATTCCTGCCCGCCCCACAAGCATGTTGGATTGCTTAGCCTAAACAATAATATGATATAATATAATTTGTTTTTAATTCAACAATCACTTTATATCCAAGCAATAATAATATTCAGTGTGTGTGTGTGTTTGTGTGTCTGTTTACATTCATTATATTACTTAACAAAAGTGTTATTTGCCACAATTATAGACTTTAGATGACAATTAGAAAGACTGCAACCCCTTTATCTGCGGGTTGTAGCTTCTTGCTGCACAATGTAATCTGTGAAATGTTGATCAACATCTCTCAAAATACTTTTACTCTCTGAATGTTCTTCCACACCCAGCTCAGTCACATTTCATTACAGATATCACACAGTGTTGAGTGACAAAAAGGAACTGAAGAGGTGAGAACAGAAGACAGCTTGTGGTACTGTAGGCTCTGATTCCTGTTCAGATTTAGTTTATGGACAACAATGACCACTAGTAGGCCTACTGAGATAATAATGTTAGTGGTGAGAGTATGCCATTACCAATATTTTGAATGTAACATTATTATTATTATTAGTAGTAGTAGTAGTAGTAGTAGCAGTAGTAGTAGTAGTAGTAGTAGTAGTAGACGTAGTAGCAGTAGTAGGCCTTGTATAGTAGTATAGTTGTGTTGTTGTCAGTATTATGCACACCCATTTTGATAATATTATAGACACATACTGTACAATACAGATGTAGAACAAGAAACAAGAACAGGACATTGAAAACACACAAACACAGGCATGATAATGAAGTTCATGCAGGTTAATGTACTAATTCCAATGTTGAATGTACTGGTAAAAGAAAACCGTATAAAAAGCTGAATGACCTTTGCACTTTGTGTTATAGACAACCAAGTTTTCAGAAAAAAGTTTGTTTTGTACTGTGACTTATATGCAAGGTACATCTGTACTTCATACATAGATTTTATAGTGATAAATACATGCCTATTTGATTATGACAAAAGATATGATTAATAACAGCATATTATCTACTCATGATGTCAATGATACTAACATCCAGAGAACACTAAAATACTTAATAACATTTTTCCCCAAAAAGGGCTAATGTTTTTTTACTGCACTTCTAATGCAAGAACTAATGTGATGTTGAATATTTTAATAATATATTGTAATCATTCATAATTGTTACACAAATCCTATGATATGACACATGATGAGTAAAAAATGATAGCCTGTTAGTTGAGACACACAGCCAATGATGTACTATACAATCACTTTCCCACAGAATATCTCATTCTTTTACTCTTCCCTGTCCTATAACACAAGCTGTCATGACTGCACCAGCTGTTAAGCCAAAACCTCAAAAGCCTCCAAAGCTTGATATTTTGCCAGAGCCCACAGCTTCGGATGAACCAGACAGTGTGGAGACACCATTTAGGTTCTCAAAGATACTCAACACATGTAAGGGTATTTAACATTGTGGAAAACATTTTTGTATAAATTGTTCGCTTACATGAGTCAATTGGATATTGACAACACTAATTCTGTGAATATGTTCTATTTATCCATCTCTCTAGGGCTTGAAAGAGAGAGTGGACAGTCAGGTATATCACACAATACTTTTCTAGGCCTATGGACAATTGGAAATGTTTGGAACTCCTATGAAATTATTTCTTAAAATCTTATTTATAGTATTGTACTTGGCATTTAATTAAATTCTAGCCAAATTATGCAGATATGATACAATACAGTGTAACAGTTTATGACTCCTGATCCTTTTGATCAGTCTCTTGTTATTCCCACAAGCCATTCAGAATTTGCACTATGCTCTTCTGGAAATCACAACAAAATAAAAGAATCTTTACAGCATGATATTGCTGATTATACTGCCTTTAGACACCAATTATCTTGTTAGCAGTGCCCTTATGCTTGGGTCTGAGACATTTTGTAAAGGTTTTGCACCCAGCCCCTAAACATGGCTATGTGGATGCAGCAAAGAGTATGTTTCTAGAAAGTTTTGATTATAAAAATCATATTATACTATAATTTAATCTCTCACCTTCCCTACAGCTGACCATGTGCGGTTGGTCAGCTGTATATTGACAACACTAATTGTGTGAGTGAATATGTTTTATTTATCCATCTCTCTAGGGCTTGAAAGAGAGAGGAGACAGTCAGGTATAACACACAATACTCTTTTTTTATATAATTGTTTTTACTAAGCAAAGAGGAAAATACAACTGACATCCAAATCCACATATTCCCAACCATGAACCATGAAAAGAGATAAACAAAATATAATAAATAAAGTATACAGACAATAGCAAATAATTTCCAGTTTGTTTCCCTCTAATAATTGACACAACCCCTCAACCACACCCCTCCCGTCCCCTTAACCCTCCTCCCCCCTCCCTCATTTCACCCCCACACAAGTCACACACACACACACACACACACACACACACACACACACACACACACACACACACACACACACAGAGAAAACTTGGGTTCTTAAGTTTTTTTTAGTTTTTTTTTGGTAACTCATAACTGATAGACAGATCAGGGCATCATAAATATCCTTCCATAGTTTATCTATCTTTAATTTTTTGAGCAGTGTAAAAAGATCTTTTATCTTTCTTATGGATGGGGGAAATAGAGAGAAAACAAATGCAATGTGTAAAAAAAAGTGTCCAAAAAATGTCATTGACCATTCCAAAGGTCATGACCTTGAGCTTTTACAGTAATGACAGTCATAATTGGGTTTACCACACCCTAAAACATAAGAATCAATATTTAATTTGTTGTTCTACCATTTTTACATATCCAGCTATCTCAACATTCTGCTAGATTTATACGCATTATTTCCTTATCTAGGTTTACATTATGTGCAATAACTCAAAACAATTATGTGCAATTACTCCTCTCAAATGACCATCATACATCATTGAAAAGCGGATATTCCAGGCTTTCATAAAAGGTATGGTAGCCATTGCCGCTTTTTGGTAACCACCAACCCCTCTGGCTCAAGGAGTATATGCTTGAAAGTTCATTCTGAATATTTTCAAATGTCATTGTAATCCACAGTGTCACTGAATTCACCTTTAACCATTTACTTGAACCTTTATTACCATGTCTGGTTCTTAAGTTATGAAGAAAAATGTATTAATTCCATTATGGCGGAAAGCTGAGATGGTAACCATGGCAACCCAAAGGCATTAACAATATCATGTTTGGTATCATTGAAATCCTTGACCATGAAAACATAGGGGTAGCCCTCACCATTTCTGCATTTCCTTGTTCCGTTCATGAGATATGCTTGAAAAATACTGTATTCGGTAATGGTGGAAAGAAATTTTTTTTGCAATGGCACCATTTCTGAAAACTTTCAGGGTACCAAACTGTACAAGTGTACCAAATTTCTCACTTTTATGAAAAAGTGAACACTTTTCCTATATTTTGTCACATATCATCTGGACTATATATGCTCTTCTGTGTCAGGACCACCAGGCTCGTTTGATGGCCAAGACATTAAGGGGAGACCACACCAACTTAAAATAGTTAAACAATAAGTGTTTATTAAAGTAAATAAGACATATCAGTACATGGAATTGATAACCAAAAGTGTAGTGTGTGTCAGAAAATGAAGTGAGGTGTAAGAAAAGGTTTAATGCAGGAGCAGGGCTGCAGCCAGCCGCACAGACCAACGGCCAGAGCAGAATGAGAGAGAGAGAGAGAAAAAACAAGAAGTCCTCTTTTAAATGCCTCCCAAATTTGCCCACAATAACCGCATGGCCAGGCTAGAGCTCCACCTGTGGGCCTGGGGACAGATGGACAGACACACACAATGAATAGCAGTCAAACACAGACCAGGACAGGCCTATGGCACAACCGGCAAAGCCGGGGCGTAACATCTGAATATCACAACAAAATAAAAGAATCTTTACAGCATGATATACAGTATATTGCTGATTATACTGCCATTAGACACCAATTATCTTGTTAGCAGTGCCCTTATGCATTGGTGTGTGAAATTTTGTAAAGATTTTGCACCCAGCCCCTACACATGGCTATGTGGAGTGTGCAGTAAAGAGTATGTTTCAAGAAAGTTTTGATTATAAAATCATATTATAATAATTTAATCTTTCACCTTCTCTACAGCTGACCAGGTGCGGTTGATCCTGATTGGAAGGACTGGAGTTGGAAAGAGCGCCACAGGAAACACCATCCTGGGAGAGAATAAATTTAAAACCTCAGCTCTAATGTCATCTGTCACAAAACAATGTGAGAAAAACAAGGCAATAATTGGTTCAAAAATGGTACATGTCATTGACACCCCGGGTCTGTTCGATACATGTGTCCCTAATGAGGAGATTGGGAGATGCTTCGCCATGGCTTCTCCGGGGCCCCATGTGTTCCTGCTCATGATTTCTGTTGGTCGCTTCACCCAAGAGGAGAGAGAGACAATGACGATGATCCAGGAGATCTTTGGCGAGTATGCTAAAGCTTACACGATGGTGGGCTTCACCAGAGGTGAGGAGCTGAGGGATGAGGAGATATCCATTGAAGAATACATTAAACGGAGCCCATCTGCCTTACAGAAACTGATCGCAGACTGTGGTGGTCGGTACCATGTCTTCTGCAACAAAGACAAAGGCACACAGAAACAACAGACCGTTTCTCTGCTCAATAAGATTGATGAGATGATTCAGAAAAACGGAGGAAGCTTCTACACCAATGCCATGTTTGAGGAGACAGAAAAAAGGATCACAGCAAGAGAGATGAGATTGTTACAGCAGAAATTGGAAGAACTGGAACTCAAATATCATGACAAAGAGAAAGAGGTCCCATTTTTAGCTGACCATGTCCGGTTGGTCCTGATTGGGAAGACTGGAGTTGGAAAGAGTGCCACAGGAAACACCATCCTGGGAGAGAATAAATTTAAATCCTCAGCACTAATGACATCTGTCACAAAACAATGTGAGAAAAGCAAGGCAATAATTGGTTCTAAAATGGTACATGTCATTGACACCCCGGGTCTATTCGATACAGCTGTCTCTAATGACACCATTAAGGAGGAGATTAGGAGATGCCTCGCCATGGCTTCTCCAGGGCCCCATGTGTTCCTGCTCATGATTTCTGTGGGGCGTTTCACCCAAGAGGAGAGCGAGATGATGATGATCCAGGAGATCTTTGGCGAGTATGCTAAAGCTTACACCATGGTGGGCTTCACCAGAGGAGAAGAGCTGAGGGATGAGGAGATATCCATTGAAGAATACATTAAACGGGGCCCATCTGCGTTACAGGAACTGATCACAGACTGTGGTGGTCGTTATCATGTCTTCTGCAACAAAGACAAAGACACACTGAAACAACAGGCCTTTTCTCTGCTCAATAAGATTGATGAGATGGTTCAGAAAAACAGAGGAAGCTTCTACACCAATGCCGTGATTGAGGAGACAGAAAAAAGGATCACAGCAAGAGAGATGAGATTGTTACAGCAGAAATTGGAAGAACTGGAACTCAAATATCATGACAAAGAGAAAGACGTCCCATTTTTAGTCGGCGAAATCTCCAAGATCAAGCTGAAACTGGAGAAGTCCAAGAACCTACGTGATGGGCCTCAGAAAGAGACTGATGAAGCTATGAAGAAACTGGAAGAAATACGAGTCAAGCTAGAGATGAGCCAGCAGCCAGGAGCCATTCATCCTAGTGAGATGAAAATCATCATTTATGCTGATCTCCACAGCGCTCGTGAAGACATTAGACAAAAAGCAGAGAAAGCAGAGGCTAGAGCAGACATAAGGCCCAAAAGGGATACCTGCACCATATCATGAAACTGATAACCATCCGGCAGGTTGTTTCACAGCAAATATAAATACCTTCTTATATAATTACATAACCCCTAACCTCTGGGTACAAAATGGGCAACAATATTGGGGTATCATCTAAGACCTGGGAACCTCAAACACCCAAACCATGAATCATTATCATCTTTATACTCGGGCAGTCAATAGGTTGAAATTGTTTTTAATTTCATAAAAATAACTTTTGGTTGGGTTTCTTTGCAATATGTATGATGTCTTGCCTCTCCTCTCATTAAATTTAACTTCCATAATGCTGTTACCTGTGGGTTTGTGGTTTTGGATATCCCTCCTGGATGCTAATAAAATATGTAGCCTAAGTGAACATATTTAGGGCTCAACGGTTAATACTTCAAATATTAAATATTACAATAATGATAGTGTTTTCATCTTTCATCTCTTAGACAAAGAATAAAGAATCATGATACAGTAATTCAATCAATTTATCAATCAATCAATCAATCAATCAATAAGAAGCAAGATAAAGAACATGGTCACCAAACAAACAGGGCCCTATTTTGACGACGCAAAGTCAACTGTTGTTTGACGGATGGCCATATGGTTTTGGGGGCGTGTCGGCGGCTTTTTGCTACTTACACAGCGCAGAAAATGAACTTCGCGCCGGCGCAAAGTCCAAAAAGGTTTGACTTAGGATGCCTAATTAATCATGGGTGTGTTATGGGTGTAACACAGACATAACCAATGACAGATCAATCTCTCATTCCCTTTAAGAACGAAGCAGATCTCCTTGTGCATTTAAAGAAATTAAAATATTGAATAGCGAGCAAGCTCACACGTCGGGTCTAGTCATAGTCAGAGCCGTAATGGGTATGGTAATATTAAATTGATGTCTACAGGCTGCACAAGACATGAAGGAAGCTGATTTAGTCCTGATAGATATCTCGGAATATTCATTCAAAAGCGAAAGTAAACTTGATTCTCCATTTAACGTCCCCCCTTCTTACATCCTCACGCGTTTTCTGTTGCATGCTAATAAATTGTGGTTAACCACATCTTCCTGAGCATCATAATGATTTTCCGATTGTAATAATTATTGTTGTGGCCGTCATTGTTATGCTGGAACAAGGACTGCATTACCTATTGCGTTGTGCGTCCATAAAATAGCATTTCAGGAATGCGTGACTGACGAATGACCAGGTTTTTTCCAGTCACTGGCGGATCCCTTTCTCCGTCTGTATAATAGCA
The DNA here is from genome assembly GCA_027497455.2 of Sardinella longiceps. Lineage (NCBI taxonomy): Eukaryota > Metazoa > Chordata > Actinopteri > Clupeiformes > Clupeidae > Sardinella > Sardinella longiceps. The sequence continues at coordinate 30,856 of JAODXP020004446.1, read as the reverse complement.
TCTTTTGCGCTTTGCTCCTAGCCACACCTTTGACACACCTCCGAGGACGCAAAGTCACTTGCTAGTTAGACAACGTGAATTACTTGACAGAAAAACGAACCATGCGCTCGCACAAAATAGCAATGACAGCTTGCGCGAGTCGCGAAGGCATGGTGCGCCGCCTGCAAGATAGATACAGACGGCAAGTCCGGGCACGCCCACAAAATCAGCTCCTCGTGTCCCCCATGGGGGAAAACAAACCCTAAATTAGTGAAGAAGTCAATGGCATGCTAAGCTAGAAGATACACTGAGCACCATCTACAAGGAGCCTGACACATTTTTGAGGGCAATGCCTGAAGGTAGTAATGATGGTCAGATGGTCCGATGTGAATTCTGAACTTGACACCCCTCCAAACGCGATACTGATGACAATTTAGATTATGTTTGTTAGCTTCATTAGCTTGCTAACTAGCCAACTTCATTGATCACCACAGTAAATGTAGCTAACTTTAGCTTGCTTAACTGAGCTAATCAGACTTGTGATTGAAAGTTGCTTTACTTTTGACAGGAGCAGAGACAGCTCATGACATTTCTGTTCGTGTAACTGCAATAAACAAATGATGGAAAAAATATTTTAGTCTAAACACAAGCAGGCAAACAGGTCATGATTAGACAAAACATCTAATATGGACTTCAATTTTACTAAGCGATCTTTTATTGTTAAGCAACTTTCTCTACCTTGTCCATTCACCATAATGTTAAATTGGCCTCTGTTATCCCCCACGCTGACTCCACCCTCGCATTTTGGGGGCGTTAACCGTACTTGCCGTCTGTATCTATAGGGCCCACAGTCACATTGAACTGTAATTTCTGATTGGACAAGAGACACAGTTGCACAATTGGACTCCTTCCAAATGAAATCAAGGCCTCATAATTCATTTGAACATCATTGTGGTTGAGGCCGCACCAATCAATACATGGCCGACAGAAATTATTTTCAAGTACCTTGAAAGTTGAATCTGCTACTAACAATGACTAGTTATTTTATTAAAGGAGAACATGGAAATATTTCAACGAATGTTTTTCTTTTGTTTGTTGTTTTCGTTTGCATTTTGTCGTTAAACATAGGCCTAGCTATCAGGACCAAAACTGTGCTTTGCTGAATGGATGTATGGATGGATGAAAGAGCTCACGATACAAACAAAACACACTGACATTCACAATATTTTAAAGATAAAAAATGAAATAAGCTAGTTATTTGACAGCTGATTACACTATGAAAACATGGTGTTCTCCTATCAGGTGTAAAACACCGGAGATGTATTAATTTTAACAATTACTTCCAACACAATTATCATAGCGAAATACTGTTGCTATCCGGCTTTTTTGTCTTTTCGTTGTGCTAGTTGGTATTATTGTACCAAAAAGAAATAGTTCCAGAATGTTCAAAATGTCAAATAAAATGTGACAGAAACTGTATTTCGCTACTATTGTTTTGGAACATCAAGGGACACCACTAACCACTTGGTGAGCAGCACAAATTAATAAAGTTTTAAGGTTGTTTTAAGGACATTATTGGACATGCACTCCATACTGAGTTGTTCTTTGTCATTATATCAGCTGTTAAAGGAATAGTCCACCTCTTTATGATAATTGGTTATTCACCTCCTTACTCTGAGTTACATATGTGGGTAAAAGCATTTTGGTCTCAGTGCTTTTGTTCTTCTAGTATGGCATACTAGGATAATTAATTCATAATTCATAAATTTCAGATAAATTAAAAAATAGATAGATTGATATTCATGTATCTTGCATGCTTCTAATGGTAAGATATCTGCAAAAATTAAAGCATAGGCTACATATGATTTTGAGTTCCCCCTCTACTCCTGCCACATCCCACTTTTCCCCCCACTTCCGATGGTTTAGGCAGAGATCCTTCTGTACGGAGATAAATCATGAGGACCCACTTCCTGGAGTCATGAGGCTAATGCTAATTCTGGGCGGCGCGAGCATTTATGCAGTGGAGAAGCTCATTCTGTAACATTGAAGTCTATGGCAGAATCCAAGAATTCTACCGAAATTTTAAAAGCCTTATTTTTCTGAGTAATGGATGTACATTTGGGGCATGGTATGGTGATCTCCAAAGCCCCCTGCCCCATTTCATATTATTGTCAAGACTATGTGACTCTCCATTCTGTAGAAAATGAACTTTTAATCAGGTGTGCACCAAGTCTGTTAATGTGCTGAAGTTTTTTTTTTTCTTTTTTTTCTTTTTTTTAGATCATGTCAACATCATACAATACATATATCAATGTCCATGGTGTACAAAATTATAAAAATTTTAATTTGCGCTTTCTAGCTTTACTTGGATTTTGCATCTAAGGAGGTTGACTGCTTGGGGTGCCAGCTGCCACTGATTAGGGTGGCAGCTCACTGCGAGGGCGTGGCCAGGCTAGTGGCTGCTAGCTCGGATGACTCCAATTTGCTCTCATAGACATGAACTACCACAACATATCTGGCTTCTGAAGGATCTGTGGTTTAGGCCAGTGTTTCTCAAACTGTGGGGCAGGCCCCACTAGCGGGGAGCAGACACATGACAGGTGGGGAGCGAGACATCTCTTTGCATTCGATCAACTGCCGCACCATGCGTCCTGAATTCACAGCTACTTGTCAGATAGGCCTTTGTTGCTATGATGAGGGGTTCGAGAAATTTGCTTTGAATTAGTAAAATTCCAATATAGTGTGCAAATCGAGCCTTCCAGGAGGGGAATGACAGAAAAAGTTTGAGAACCACTGGTTTAGACACATTTAAATAAAACAATTTATAATGAATATCAGTAAATTCAGCAAATTCCAAAGAAGGACTGCCCCCCATCATGTTTCTCATACTGTCCTAAGGGTCCAAAAGAATGAAAAAGACTATGTGCATTTGAAAATTCACCAGTAAATGCTTCTGAAATTAAACAATGTGTCTCAATTTTTAAAATTGACCTCATATGAATTTTGGTTCAATTGTGAGAAAGATTGCAAAGTCTGACTGACTACCAAATACAATGATACACTCAGCAAGAGCTGCTATTGTCATTATTGTCAGTATAACCTCACATGGAGTACTTAAATAGCTGTAATGAATTAGGTAATTCAGTTTAATTAATTGCTATGGGAAGCTATCGACTTGTTAAGTGGCAACTTATTTTTCAAAAATCCCCAAACCCTCCTACTACCTCAGTAAACACATTAAATATGTGTATTAGGCCCATATAATTCCATATTATTGATTGATTGACAAGTACTGCCTGCACTGTTGCGTTACATCTGTTGTTCACACTATACCAACAAAATTTTGAAGGTCATCATTTGATGCTGAATTTTATTTCAGTGGTAGCCTACTGTTTTGTAGCCTATATAGTATGTGCCCCTGTGAAAAAAAACTCTGGCCCCCCCTCGGTCCCCTTGTAAATTTGGTCAAGAACCGCCACTGCTAAAGCATGTTGAAAAGCTGAAAATGAGGGTATTCATTCAACAAACCTTTTTCTTTCAATAGTGAGCTCAACATTATTGCATATCATAATATCATTATGTCATCTTAATGGCAGGTGTATCATTGTGTGAAAGTGTATCTTAAAGTATAAGTCCGGAGTAAGTTTAAGCGTAGCCCTGCTGTACGAGCCTTCTAACAGCAATATATTTCGCATGAAATTAAAGAATTTCGAACAGCATAGACCTAACGCGAACGCGAAACACTCTACATTGAGTCAATGTAACCTCAGATCTTACTTTCGGTTTCCAACAGTCAGGTCCCATTGATTCAGTGTAAAGTGCCTGTTCGCTTCTGTGTTCGCGTTCGGTCTGTGCTGTACCAAATTATTTTGTGCCACTCGCTAACTAGCGCCTTTAGCAAGCTCTTTCAACAGGGCTATGCTTGAATTCACTCCGGTACATTCCTTTAATGGAAGGGAAACCTTATACATGTAAATGAAGGAGCAATGAAAAGAGATACATTTTCCATAGCCTGCCTGAGCTTACCTTTTTAAGTAAAAAAGTTGCATTTTTATGATTGTCTTGGGGATAGCTCCAGTAAGATTTGTTACTCACTTTCGATCTACAATTTCTCTAATATGAAAACTGTGATTATCAAATTTCAGCTGAATTCAATTACTTGTTTAATAACTACACTCTAAGAAATTATCGTGTTAAAATACAGCTAAATGCTGGCAGCTGAGACGCCAGGTGAATGCCGTCACTTTACCGTCCTCTGTACCGTTAGTATTTCAACAGTAGAATGCTGTCCTACATTAACACAGTACTGCTGTAGATAATCATAGTTTTACTGTTTGTTTACTGTTGTTTTGCAGTAGTATACCTCTCTCTTACTGCTTATATACTGCTTATATACTGTTGTTTTACGGTATAATATCATTTTACTGTATTATGAAAGAACTAAAAGTTCCTTTAAAAGTTCCAACGTCTCCGTTAGCCTACCTTTTCGTTCCATTTAGCATCCATCCACTAGCAACGTGACCAACAGTTTTTACCAAGAGTGTTTAACAATTTCAAACGTTGAGAACAGCAAAATACATATCAGAAATAACAGCAAAGACAACGCACATCTAATATATTGTTGATATTTATTTAGAAACAGCTGTTACAATCATTAACCACTGAGTATGAGGCTCGGACCAACCTTCATTAGCATGCTAGTGCTGGGAGTACAGTGTGAAACAGTGGTGTTAGATAGCTGCATACAACTCCATGCTTCTGTTGGCTGAAATAAAGTCCTCAGAATTGAAAAATAAATTCCATTCACTTCGGTTATCGAGAAAAAAGATCCTGTGCTGCTTGAGTGTGCCCAAAAATACTTTAACCGTCTTTAGTGTGGCGTCTTCTTCATAGAAAAACTCCTAGTCCTGGCCGGTCATGGAGGAGGCTTCATCTGCACAGCTAGCATAGAACAAAATCGCTAATGTTACCATCAGGCATTGTTACAAGGTACAGTAACTCTAAGCTATAGGCTAACCAATTTAAAATAAATTGTTTGGAGTTGTAATTGGCGATTAACATTACAGAAGTTTTATCTTGAGGTACATATTTACATTAACTATTTCAGACGTTAGCAACGAGCTAACAAACTAGCTGACAATAGCTTAGGCTGCATTACCTTGTTGCACTTGGTTGGTATTCCATCCTCGTACTTCTCTTTGATAAATCCATTGAAAAAAAATCAATGCTAGGTCTCGTCCTCTTGGTTGTCGTGTCCATCGGTAAAAAGAAAGATCTCCCTCTCTGGTAAATGTGTTGGTAGGACTAGTTGACATGCACCAACGGTTGAAATTATTCTGAAACAGCTGCACTGTTCTTATACACTGTTGCACTGTTTTATTGCTGCACAGACTGATAGATAAACAGTATTTTCTATTTTTTGAAGTTAAACGGTGGAGGTGTTGATTGATAATAGTATAACTGTTAAATGTCATGTGAAAGGATGCATTATAACAGCATTTTGAAATTCTTGTTAGTAATAGTAAACTACTGTTGAAATTTCACTGTAATATAACAGAAATTTCTTAGAGTGTACACACCAACAAACAGTTTAAGTAGGTACAGTGTCATAAATTACTCTGTGAAGTAGGAATAACATCTTGGTAGTCCATTCTTAAAGCAAGAATGTCTCTCAGCCAGTAAGATCAGTTCCATTTCTCACGACAGTCAAAGTCACCAAATGCCATGCAGGTTGGGGTGGTTGTTAATCAAAGGAGCATTGTGTGGTATATGACATTTGAACACAAGAGAGTGATTATATTTGAATGCAATCATTACATACAAAGTCAAGACAAACATCCTTGTCAAAGGGTGGTTTGTTATTGCATGGTGTGATTCAGCGTTGATTTTACTGATGCATTTGTGTTGTTGAAGAAGGACAAATCATCAACTCAATCATAGCATTCAAATTTTGCGTTGTAATCAAAAAAGTATGCTGAATTGTAAACTTTGCAAATACTTCATGGCCAGTCAAACTTCTACAAATGTGTGTCTTTACATTTAGTAATCACATTTTCCAGACCAGATCTAGACGGACGCAAATGTATTCATGGGGATACAATTGATTGTATTGCTTAGGAAATGGACACTAAGATAAGCTTTGAAGTACTCTTGGGAGCAGATGATAAACAGAATAAATGGTAGAAAACAATGATGTCTTCAAGCTTCGACAGTTGGTAATGGAACTGTAATATAAAAGCAATAACACTCATTATCTCTACATGCACTCATCTACTCTGCATGCAGACACCATGAATGCCACACCTTCCACTGTTAGCCTATCTGCAGAAACACATCAACAAACAAAGAACAAATGATTTTATAACACCAACATCTTTTCCCAAGACAGTCCCAATTTAGACTGAATGAAAACAATTTTTATTTCAAGCGAAAACATAGCAGCCAGAGAGGATACTTTCCTATGAATTACATTGACTGACAAAGTGAGAAATATGATTTCCTAAGGCTCTTATGGGAAATACTTTCACTTTCATCCTGCAACGTGCATGCAACCTTGCAGTGAATTTGACAAGAGGCCGTAGGGGGAGATGATGAGAGCCTTGCTCTACCCTGAAATGGGTCATTAATCGTAACCAACGGAGTGAGTGGTGAATAAACCACAAAAACTGTAAAATGACACATAGTACACCTTTAAACATTTTGTGATTTCCATACAAGGGAAGTGAAGGCAGAGCATGTGTGAGTGTGTGAGGCACTCTGAACTCTTGATACTATGTGAGAGAAACATACTCAGAAAGTGAAAGTTGGCCAACAAATTGGAACAAACTCATAAATAGTTTACAAAACAATGAATGACTGATAGCTGCCCGGTTTTTGTGTTCTTTTGTAGGCCTAATCTTTTGTTGCTCTGAGGATTAGGCTATTGCTAGTGGAGCCTCACACCACTTAAGTAATACGGCAACAGTAATATATCATGCTTTATACCTTATAGTTTGCCATTTAAGTCTAGAGGTGATATAATCTGATATGTAATATAATTTGTTTTATAATCACTTTCAATGTTCCTTAGTTGAATTTGCTGGAAAATCCAGTTGTAATTTGAGTTGACACTGACAGCGTATTCAACAGCTTTATCAATGTTTTGCCATTCTGCACCTGCAGTCAGGATGAACACCACACCTCCCACTGTTATCTGCACATACCCATCACAGAACTGACAACAAACTATGTGAGTGAGAATGCGTGCCAGCTACCATTTCAATTAGAATGGGTGGCACCACTTCAATCGTCAATTGTTAGTGAAAATAGCTTCCCAGTGCAGTGTGCAAATGTCACAAAATTCTTTCACTTTCGGAATGCTCATGCACGCAACACATTTGCAGTTCACCTGGTCATCAGATTGAGAAGCATAATGGTGAAAGAAGAGTAGGCTAAGTAATTTATGACAAGGTGAAAGGCTGAAAGTCAGACTTCATCATCTCACGGTAGGCTCAGATCCTTGGTTAGAAGCTTTTTTACGAAATAAGAGGAAATTTTTTTTTGTTTTGTGCACATTACAGAAATCACACTGAGCTAATGTTGTTATCCAAATATCATTGTAATGCTCAGACACCTAATCGAAGCCCAGGGCTAGTCTTATCTAACATTAGGCTATAATTTTTGCTGAATATGTAGGGTAGTTTACACTAATGATGATAAAACTGAACACAGATGTCTGAATATTTTACTTGCTATATTAACTGTAGCCTAATAAAACTGGTTCTCAATGTTGCAAAGAGATTCCTCCATTGTATTGTTGCAAGAAAAACACTGGCATTTTTTTTTTGGATAATAACACAATTCCTGAATTATGTTAATCAATTAGGCCTACCTTTGTACTAAAATCAATGAACTATGTTTCATTCTGTCTGACAGGAAATCAAGATTTTTCGGTTGACAGTTAGCTCCATTTAGAATTTGATTGAACCAAGATCAAAGTTGCAAAATGCAGGACCATTCTAGAGATGCAGCGCAGGGCAACGCTAGGAGAATCTTTCTATCAGAATCCAAACCTGATATGCAAGAGGAGAGCACAGAAGCTTTTACAGACAATCTCAGGAAATGTAAGTGTCTGTATGTGGTTTGAAGTTGCCATGGTGTGTGTGTATCGTCAGATGTAAATGTAAAATCCTGAATTATATCTAAAGACACAAAGTATATTAAATGACAAAAAGTAAATAATGTAAGCAGTATAAAACATTAGCTGTTTTTTTTAACTACCACTGACAATTTTAATGTAAGAGCACATATTGAATGAATAAAAATGTGCATTCTCTGTAACATTTTAGTTTTGTTAAATTACACATGCAACATATACTGCAAAGCTTTTTCTTAAATGTTGGAATATACGTCTCTCTCTCTCTCTCTCTCTCTCTCTCTCTCTCTCTCTCCCTCTGTTTGTCTGTCTCTCTGGCATCTATCCATCTATAGGGCTTGACAGAGAACAAAATAAAGGTAAAGTATCATGCCTGATGTGTTCAGTGGATACATGAATACTTAATGTAGAGATATTTTGTGAACAAACCTTTTTTTTTATTTTCCTATAGTTGCATGGGTGCGTCTGGTTCTGTTTGGAAAGACTGGAGTTGGAAAGAGTGCTACAGGAAACACCATCCTGGGAAATAAAGAATTTAAATCCTCAAGTCTAATGGTCTCTGTAACTAAAGAATGTCAGAAAAGGAGGGTAATTATTGATTCCCGCTGCGTGCAGGTGGTTGATACTCCAGGCTTGTTTGACACATCCGTCTCCAATGAAAAGATTGTGGCAGAGATCGGGAAATGCATCACCATGTCCTCTCCTGGACCCCATGTGTTCCTGCTGCTGGTCTCTGTGGGGCGCTTCACAAAGGAAGAAAGAAATACCGTGAGGATGATCCAGGAGACATTCGGAGAGCAGTCCAAAGCTTACACAATGGTGGGCTTCACAAGAGGAGAGCTTTTGAAGGACGAAGGCACCAGCATTGAAGAGTACATCAAGAAAAGTCCACGAGCTTTGCAGGAACTGATTGAGGACTGTGGTGGTCGGTATCATGTCTTCTCCAACAAAGACAAAGATAAGAGTCAGCAGGTTAGTTCCCTCTTGGAGAAGATTGACAGGATGATTAATAGAAATGGAGGAAGTTTCTACACCACAGCCATGTTTGAAGGAACTGAGAAACAAATCAGACGTAGAGAAATTAAACTTCTACAAGACAAACTACAAAAACTGCAAGAAGAAAAGAAGGTACAACTAGATACAGAGGAGAAGATTTATGCTGAGCTCGGCAAAATCCAATATCAGTTGCGTGAAATGGCAGAAAAGGCTCAAGCTGTAGAGACAGCAAAAGATGTAAACCCTCCTAGAAGCATGTGTGTCATTTCATAATGTATTTGTTGCACATATCTTATTCTATATGGCTCGGGCATTTACAGTTACATTGGCCGCAGTAGTCACATACTGTAGGAAAGACATAATTTTAAATTAACGATTAAATGCCTATCATAGTGGCTTCCTTTGATTATGACCGGAGAGCACCTTGCTATGACTGTCAGACTAATCAGCTAACATCCAAATTTGTGTGTTAATAACGCATGAACATATAAGAATTTTGTTTTAGCTTATTGTCTTGCATTCTACACCTGCTTTAAAGTAAAGTTTTATTTCCGTTCCTTGTAATTGTGCTTTTTTACATGCCATGACATACTTTGAACTTGAACTTTTTGAGTCCATGAAACATTCATACTGTAGATATAGTTATTCCGTAATGAGTTTAGTCATAGGCCTACCATTTTGTGAGCAGACATTTTGAAAGTTTGATTTATTGGCCACTGATGACTTGCTGTGCTACAGAACATTTTCACAAAATAATCATCTGAAGGAACTTTTCACACAGAAAATACAGACATTACAAATAATTTCAACTCTATATTACATTTAGTTGTAGTGAGTGAATGACATGACATTTCATTCCAACTGTGATTGAATGGACATTATAACCAATTTTAGAAAATGCACCTTTACCATAGGGTACAGTTTTGAATGCATCAGTGTTCACCATTTGCATTTGGTAGTCACACATTTGTTGTAAACACTAGCTACAGGCAGATTGTTCTATCTCTGTAGATCACTATCAAAATAAAAATATCCAACCCCAAACTACATGGGTGGCCATAATATGGGCTCAGAAGTCACCTGACGGATGTCATCAAAAATTCTTTCACTTTCTAAATATTCAGTGCACTGCAGATCAGATTTCACCACTGATGTCAGTGTGAACTGAAGAGCATAAGACAAAAAAGGTCGGACATGCTTAGTTTATGCTGAGGTGAGACCAGAGGCAACCCAATTACAGACTCACGGTAGGCTCTCTGATTCTTGGCAACAATCACTTCATGAACTCAGCTGGTAATAAGAAAATGCCTAGAGGCATAGTTTAGTCAATTGTTCTTTCACACAAAAAAAATGATAATAATTGTTGCCAATGACTACCACTACTACTACTACTACTTCTACTACTACTACTACTAATAATAATAATAATACTACAGGGAACAGATAACTTAATGCAAAGTGTTTCTTGGATGTATTTTAACTGTCAGTGTGCACTCTTTACCACTCTTTGTGCTATAGATTAGAATAAATAATTCCGAAGGCGGAGAGCATCATCACAAAAGAGTAAGTTACTGCACACTTATAGAACAATATTATAAAGTCTCTCTCTCTCTCTCTCTCTCTCTCTCTCTCTCTCTCTCTTCTATTTCCTTCTCTGTGTGTCTGGATGTGTGGGTAAAAAAGCTACATGCATTTTACATTTAAAGGTATAGTACAGTACATGCAGGATTAAAATAATTTTCAGCCAAATATCCTCTATAGCAAGACATCAGACTATAGTATATGCCTTTCACCACCATCGCTCGAAAATGGCTCTAGGAAAAACTTGTTCCACAACTATTGAGAGTTCCAACCATGCATGTTGCCATTTCGGAGACTAGCCCAATAATATGTCTGGAATACTCCCAATTATATTGTCAAGAAGATTAACTCCATTGCCGGGGATGGTTTGAACAAAGTATTCAGTGTGCAGGTAGTTTCAACTGGTTTGCTCAAAGCTATTACACACAGGGCCAAAACAAACAACAGCCCATGGAGTTTGTTATCACTTTCTTTCTCAGCTGCATGCATATGTCAATCTCATAATTTATCTGTTTTCACAAGAGTGATATTATCAAAGGAACTGGTTAGAAAACTGGCTTCCTTAATCCAAGTGGCAGCTGCCACTAAACTCAAACAACAAAAAATCCAGAATATCAACATTCATTTGGGACTTCTTCAGAAAATAAACAGCATTTCATTATGCTACATTCCATCATCCTTCTACCTTGTATTTTTGAGATCTCTCAGGAAGAGCCAGGCCAGAATGCCCAAGAGCATTGTGATTCCCTAAGCAGTTCATAAAGTCCCTATATACTGTATGAACATCTTTTGGTTTCCAGACCATTTTCCAAAATATTTTTGTTTAAGGATGTCATACTGTACAAAATACTTCGGATACGTCATATAATCCAGAAAGTAATGCTATATCGGAGCATATTCAGAAAAGCACAAAGTCCTATGTACACAAAAATAATTCAGCCCACCTCTGCTTGAAATAGTGTGGACAAAAATTGTAATGTATTGGGTTCCAGTTGATATTGTTGTAGCTTATTAAGATAGAACATCATCAAAATGGACTGAAGTGATCATCTGACAGAAATATAGTCAACATCCCACCTTAAATACCCCAAAACTACTTGTAACTACAGCCTAATATTGGTTGTGCGGCCTGGAAAATGAAGTGAATCAACACATGCCTTTCCTGTAGGCTATACTGCACATCTAGGCTACCCCTTATGGCAATATTACACATAAAATTCTATTTTGTTCTTACCTGTACTTAACCAGTACTTCACAGGCTGTAAAATAAAGTGTTATTCCAGCAAACTTACGCTGTAAGTACTCAGTAATTTATCCCTTGATACTTTTTTGTTACACCATTTATACTTACCCAGTACTTCACGGGTTGTAAATTAAAGCATTACCCCAGAATCTTTTAGATGAAAATACAGGTACAAAATGTAACTTTTCCACAGGAAAGTAAATGTAAAGGACTGTTGGTACAGCCTCCAATCAGACATTTTGGGATGATGTTCTACAATTACCTCAATACAGCCATTTCTGTTTGTGGAGAAACTACTGTTTCAATGTATGACAATCAGTATAAATATACAGTAGCCTAATTAACATACTCTTTTGATCCTGTGAGGGGAGAATGAGCAAATGTGTGTCATTTTTGAGAAAATTGTGTAAATTTATTGATCTGATCAAAATATAACTTTCTATGTTGATGTATGACCTATTTATTTACTTGGCTAATGCTGCTAAAACCATAATACTTCAAATCTATATGTCATCTTACTTCAACAGTGTCGAATGCTAGTGATGTACTCAATCTTGTTCTCCTGGGGAAGAATGGCGTGGGGAAGAGCTCATGTGGGAACACCATCCTGGGGAGGCAAGTGTTCAAGCCTCGTCCGCCCTCCTCCTCAGAGCCTGTCACACTCGAACCACAATTTGCCAGTGGAACAGTTGGAGGCAAAAATGTAGTCGTCATGGACACCCCAGACTTGTTTGGTTCTCAGGATAGCCAAGAAAAGCTACAGAAGCAGATCATTTCCATGGTGACCCAGACATCTCCAGGGCCCTGTGTGTTCCTGGCAGTACTTCTCCCTGTTGATGTTGTTCCCAACCTTGAGGAGACTCTGGTGGCCATTCGAGCAGCTTTTGGAGAGAAGGCCAGAGATTGCACCCTTGCTCTGATCACACATGGTGACCACAAGGAAACAACTATCGAGAACTTTCCCGAAGCAGTGAGAAAGAAAATGCACATTTTTGACAATACAAAACACCAAGAAAGTAAACAAGTCGGAGAACTTTTGTCTAAAATAGCCAGGCTAATACAGAAAACTGATGGTTTTAATCCAAACAGTCATCCTCTCAGAGCTCCATCAGCTGTTGTGCCAAAACCTAGAACAAAGTTTGTGCATTTGCCAGAACCTAAAATAGAACCAAGACAAGGACCTGAGATGAGAAAGGAGCCAGTCAGCCCAGAGACACCACCTCAACTTTCATCGAAACTCAATAAATGTAAGGATTTATTTTTGCCACCAGCTGTTGAAAGCTTTCTATGTGGGAAAGCGTTAAAAATTCTTGGTGGGTCAGGATACATATACTAAAGCATTTTTAAACTCTCTCTCTCTCTCTCTCTCTCTCTCTCTCTGTTTGTAGGGCTTGATCGAGAGAAAAAAACTGCAGGTATCATCATATGATATTTAATTTTTATTTAAGAATAAATTCATTTAAAGTTCTTTTAAAAAGAAAGTCAATTCAATTAACCTTTTCCTTCCGCTCTAGTTGACTGTGTGCGGCTGGTTCTGATCGGGAAAACTGGAGTTGGAAAGAGTGCCACAGGAAACACCATCCTTGGAAAGAGGGAATTTTTATCCTCTGCTTTGATGGGTTCTGTCACAACCAAATGTAAAAGAAAGTCAGCACTCGTTGGCTCAAAAATGGTGCAGGTCATCGATACACCAGGTCTGTTTGACACAGCTGTCCCTTACGAGAAAATTAGAGAGGAGATCGGGAAATGCATCACCTTGTCCTCTCCAGGACCTCATGTGTTCCTGTTGTTGGTCTCTGTGGGACGTTTCACCTTAGAAGAAAGAGAAACAGTGAAGATGATCCAGGAGATCTTTGGAGAGTACTCTAAAGCGTACACAATGGTGGGCTTCACCAAAGGAGAGGAACTGATGGAGGAGGGCATGTCCATAAAGCAGTACATTGAAAAAAGCCCACCTGCTTTACTGGAGCTGATTGCAGACTGCAACAAACGCTACCATGTCTTCTGCAACAAAAACAAAGACACACGAGAACATCAGGTGTTAACTCTCCTGGAAAAGATTGACAAGATGATTGAAGAAAATGGAGGCAGCTTCTACACCACTGCTATGTTTGAGGAGACCGAAGCAAAGATTACAGCAAGAGAGATGAGACTGTTACAGCAGAAAATGGAAGAACTGTTGCAAACAGATAAAGAAGTTTCTGTTTTAATCAGTGAAATATCCAAAGTCAAGGTCACAATGGAGACGAAGCTGAAGAACCTGCGAGATCAAGCTCTCAAGGAGCGGGATGAAGATATGAAGAAACTTGAGGAATTACGAGCCAACCTGGAGAAGAATCATGATAAGAAGATCAAGGAAATAGATGAGAAAATGTTCAACGAGCTTTCCAGAAGTCGTGTTAGTATACGCAAACAAGCAGAGAAAGCTGAGGCAAAAGCCATGGCTGCAACCATACAACACAATGAGCAAAAATGCACTATATCATAAATGATAAAGTACACAGATGGCTGTACATGGATCAGTTAACTATGTAGCAGACTTATTTTATGGTAAAATTTGTACATGCCAAATATAGAGAAGATACTGTTTAAGTGATTGTTCAGTGTCATTCTCATCCTAGCCCTTTTGAACAGGCTTGCAGAGTGCTTTCGTTAGGAGGGACAATTAAATAATTTGGAACTGAAAAGACAATATGGCCACTAATGCGATACAAATTCCAGACGGTGTTCCTGGTCACCGACCACCACAAAAGTATAATCATCTGTTAGCCTAGTAAACTAGCACCACCCGCTGGACGCCAAAATCTTTTGTCTGCGAGTGGGTCTAGCCTCGCATAATTTTCCAATTCTGCCAGGAATCTGGCAAAACCAATCATAACGCAGATATATGTTTTGAATCAAAGCGGGTGGGGTTTAAAACCAATCATAACGCAGAGATGTGTTTTGAATCAAAGCGGGCGGGGTTTTGAGGGAGAAACGACAGAGCGTTGGCCTATACGCACAGATATGGTTTGAAAGACAACGGGTTGTGCTCATCAACAATCTCCCATTGTATCCATTCATCGGAGCCAGACTAAATAGACATCCAATCTCACATTTAGGCTGGTTTATCAGGCTAATCATCTGTTCCTTGTCGCTATAAAATTTCATCAAAAAATAAATAAATAAATAAATAAATCATTGAATTTTGTGTATTCACTACAGTTGTTGTTCCAAATCCTTTAGTTCTCTTTGCCATTTGCAATCTGTAAGCTTGTACAACAAGTATGGTTACAATGATGCCAAACTGTCACTTCAAATTAAAAGAAAACACAGATTTAAAACATTCTAGCCTGAACTTATATAATGATTCACATAATATATATGTACTGGCTATTTCTCAGCATATTTCTTTGGGGAAAATCTTCTGACTATCTAAAATAATATTTGTTGATAAGAAAATACATACATTATATGTTGCTATAGATAAAGATATGTCTTAGAGTAATGGTAGTGGGTGTATGGGCTAATTAATTAAAACATATTATACATGTAGTTTTCAAGGGTAGCAATGTTCTTAAGATGGAAGACTGTCCTATAATTACTTTAGCCATGTATGATATTTCTCTCTCCTGGATTCACAATGTTTTCACGATTCATGTAATAGAAAGGTGTCTGTTCATAATTCATGAGTTTATTTATTCATGTAGTTTAACACTGCTTTATGTTAGTGTAGCCTCTCAACACAAGGTCTTGTCAGGTTGTGGAAATTAATGTACAACCCTATGTGCATCGTGTTCATGATACATGTCTGTCATGTCACATTCTGTCATGTCACATTTATGTCATTCCTACTGTACGTCAGAAACTTGAAGTGAAGTGTTACTCATTAAAATGACTTCAGCAGTATGCATTTTATGTCGACTAATTCTCCATCAACAGGACAACAGTTTAATAAGCATTGTAGGACTGCAAATAAATCATTTTGGGCTTGGCGAGGCAGTGATTATGTCATTAATCATTTGGGAAACTTTTACTGGTGCAAAAGATTCAGAATATGCCAATGAATTATAAATAAAATAAGAAAAATAAGAATTAAAAATCAAATAAGACCCCTCTTTGTGCAGTTACAAACCTGGTCTCGGGTTGCAACCAACAGGTGGAAAAAAATGGCAGGAAACAATGGTCATGGTCTAACTAGATTTTGATCAAGGAACGCCCTTCATTATATTTTAGAAAGAAAAACTTGTTCAAACAAGTTGGTGAAAAGCATATATTTCACACTTGGTGCTTTGGCATTCTTTCGGGTTCACATACAGAGCATCCGTCTGAATCGCATTGTTCAAATGTCTCTGTAAGGTGTGATTGGTGCAGAAATCTGATGAACTCCTTCATGAGTCTGGACGCCGTGGTGTGGTGAGACTTGAAGGTAGGTTTTTGATGGTACAGCTTACTTGATAGGAAAGAAACAAAAATAAAGACTTTTTAAGTATGATTTCATAGCCTAATGAGTGTAATTTGCCAACATTTTAATTTACTACTACTGCTACGGTGTTACTGCTGTTGCCACGGCTACTTCATAACAATGACAACTACGAATGCTGCTTCTATTACTACTGATACTGCTACTTATTAGACAGACTACATTTGTTGAGTACTTCATTGACCATCACATTTGTGTATGTACACATTAAATTTATGAATTATTAAGTCATGTTTTCTAAAAAGGAGTTTATTTTACCCAAATTAAGTTGCAGTCGGTTTGGGATAGAAAAACAGAATATACAAGACAGTTCCAGAGAAATGGCACAGGGCAAACCAGATGTCAAAGCCAGGAGAATCTTTTTAACAGAACCCAAGCCTGAGGAAGAGGGGAGCCCAGATAAACTTAACAAATGTAAGCCACGTCTTACTTTTCTTTTTCTTTATACACCAACATGAAAGAGCATGTTTTGAAGAAACAAGTTTGTCAAGTTGTGCAAGAAACAGAATGCAGAGTCATATGTATTGAATATGTTCACCATTTTAGTTACTATGTGAAAATACTTTATCTATCAAAAAATTACACTTTTACATTACATTTTTTTAAATGTATGCACTTGTCTCTCTCTCCCTCTACCTATCTCTGCCTGTCTGCTGTCTTCATGTATGCTTCCAGGGCTTGAAAGAGAGAAAAGCAAAGGTACTGCTATAGCTGTGGCATTGTTTGTCTTGAAAGGCTTCTTTGAGATTAACATATTTCATGTGATTTACTTTACATGTGTGTGTGTGTGTGTGTTTGTGTGTGTGTGTGTGTGTGTGTGTGTGCGTGTGTGCGTGTGTGTGTGTGGGAGAGAGTGAGAGAGATTTCTTGACCAACCATTATTTGTTTCCTCTAGTGAACTCTATGCGTCTGGTCCTGGTTGGGAAGACCGGAGTTGGAAAGAGTGCCACAGGAAACACCATCCTTGGAAAAGATGAATTTAAGTCATCTGCTGCAATGGCGTCCATCACGGCTGAATGTCAAAAGAAGCAGACAATCATAGGCTCCCGTATTGTGCAGGTGGTGGACACTCCTGGTTTGTTTGATACAGCGGTTTCCAATGAGAAGATGGCCGTAGAGATTGGGAAATGCATCACCATGTCATCACCAGGTCCCCATGTCTTTCTGTTACTCATCACTGTGGGGCGCTTCACAAAGGAAGAAAGGAACACAGTAAAGATGATCCAGGAGACATTTGGAGAGCAGTCCAAAGCTTATACAATGGTGGGCTTCACCAAAGGGGAGCTTCTTAGGGATGAAGGTCTTAGCATTGAAGAGTACATCAAGAAAAGTCCAACTGATTTGCAGGAACTGATCGAGGACTGTGATGGTCGGTATCATGTCTTCTACAACAAAGACAAAGACAAGGGTCAGCAGGTGAGCTCGCTCTTGGAGAAGATCGACAAGATGATAAGTCAGAGCGGAGGAAGCTTCTACACCACAGCCATGTTTGAAGGAACTGAAAAACAAATAAGACGTAAAGAAATCAAACTGCTACAAGAGAATCTGAAGAAACTGCAAAATGAAAAGAAAAATCAAGTTGATGTAGAGGCGAAGGTCTATGCTGAACTTGGTAGTATTCAAAATCAGTTGCGTGAAATGGCAGAGAAGGCTCATGCTGCAGAGATGGCAAAAACTGTCAAACCAACTGAAAAGAAATGTGTAATTTCATGAGAATGTACACGTATAAGCATATCCTTGTTTTTGTTGTTGTTGTTTGTTTGTTTGTTTTGTTTTAAAACATAACTCTCTAAAATGTCACCATACTGAATATGTGTAATATGTGAAATCTATGTCTAATAAATGGCTTCTGGAATGTGGAACCTTGGCTATGTTGAATTGGAAGAAGTGCATGTCTACAGAGCTGTTATAAGATAGGATAGTACTTCATTAATAACGAAAGAAATTCAAGTATCCAAACTTTGATGATTAAAGAAATTACCCGGAGTGAAATGCTTTCTAGGGCTAATTACACATGATTGGCGGGAAGTTGGTGGCAGAATCACAGTGACTGGATGTGTTTTGAGAAAGTTTGTTTATTGTGATTTCAACCAAACGTCATTTTGCCAAAGCTCAAAACAACATTAAACTGCAGTGCAGTCGGCATGGCAGCTTAATATGGTCATTGATGCTCTGACGGAGCCCCCATTTGAGCCCATTGGGAGTGTTGATCTCAAATGGCTTTCTCAGATGGTGATTTTTCTACTCGCCTTCACCCCGGCTAAATGTATTGGGGCACTGTCTGTGCACCCTGACTGCTACTATGTCAAACCAGGAGGCATCTGCGTTTTGCTATGCCCTAATCCAGCCTTCATGTCTAAGGTTCTTCAGAGAAAAACTCAACCAAACAATAATCTTAGACCCTTAATGCCCCCCCTCCCCCTGAGTGGAAGGGAGCATGTTACATAATACTTTGTGTCCTGTTCGAGCCCTCCTGTGTTATGTCGAACAGACAAAGGATTCGAGTGACTGACCAGCTTTGTCTGCCATGGTGCTGAGCAGGTGGGTAAAGCTGTTTCAAAACAGAGACCGTCACACTGGGTAATTGACGCTATAAACAGGCCTACCAACTTTCAGGTTCAACCTCGTGTAATTGCGGTTGCACATTTGCCCTCTATAGAGGGTCCCTGCAGACTAAACAAAGTGTTCCTAGCTCAGCAAGTGTATTATTAACACTCTATGTAGAACATGGTTTATTCTATTTACTATTTTTTCCCAGATCCCGTGAGACAGAACATTCAATACTTCATGATAATGGATGCTTGCTAGCCGTGGTTGGTAAATCTCACTCCCAAAGGCCTAAAAAGATTCCCGATAAGAGATTTTTTGAGAGAGGAACTGGGCGGTGTGAATGAAACATTGCATGTTGAGATGGAGAGTATTTCCTCCCTCTATGAAACAACAGTGTCTGCTCAAATAATCTGAAAATGCAATTAGGAGTAAAGGAATAGGGGTCGGAGCAAGTGTGCCATTCTAAGCGTGACTTTCCCCATTCCTTAGTAGCTCGTTAATACATCTAAACATTTGTTTTCAAACTTACTTCTGTCCGTGAAACTGAAATTTGATACATACAATAACAAATTTAAAGTAAGTTTCATAAGCAGATTAACTAATAATAAATAATTAGCTTCTTCAATTTCTTTATTAAACATCTGACATTTGACTTTCATTTTCATTCTATATCAACAACAATGTATTGTGCACTAAAGTGAAAGAGATATTATCATCATGCAGTTGCAATTATAATGCCTCCACATCATACACCTGCACCACGGAGGAATGCGGTCAGACCCGTCAAGTTAATCTAGTTCCAGAGAAACTGTGGCCATGATGAGCCTATTTGTATATTTGTAGTGCTGGCAAAATTAACTGATTAATCACGTGATTAATCCAAAAAATTTAACTCGGATTAAAAAAATTAACTCAGATTAATCCTGATGGATATGGTTCCACTTTCATGGCATGTATTATGTTCAATTTCAGATAGAAAATGGATCGGTTATCAAGTCAAACTATACAAAGATTATGGCCTAGCTCTTGACTGTCCAACAACATGTTTGGGGAACCCTTGGGGGTAGGGGACAGGTATGAATTGCCCCATTTGAGACGAACAAAGCCAACTATTTAGTATCAGGGCCTTTACAGGGCAAAATAAGGATCCAGTATACCCTAGCATCCAAATTCTTACTGGAGGAAATGAGTTGTGATTAAAAGTGATTAATCACGATTAATCTTTGAAAAATTTTGTGATTAATCAGATTAATTTTTTTAATCGTTTGACAGCACTAATATTTGTCTTGCATATGCACCTCCATCTGCACCGCATGCTCAGTCTCATAAGTTAACAAAGAAACATTAAACATTGATCTTTGAGTCTTTTATCTGTTTTATGAGTGTTTCTCAAAGTCGAGGAAGCATGCTTGGAAGGCTGCTTTTTCAAGCATTCCACGTCATTGTCAGTCACCAAGTACTGTTCCAAAGTCAAGCATCCTTCTAAATTCTAGCGAGGACAGAGGCCTTTATTCATAGATTTTACAAGGATGCATGACGGAACCTCATTTTTGAAGTGTACGACTTCCAAGGCAAGTGTGCTACCTAGGAAGCATTCTAGACTTTGAGAAACACTGTATGTTAGTTTTTCTTATTAAATGAAGACGCACACACAGTACTGCAATTGTAACATTATCTTTGGGTATGTCACTTGCATTTGCATTATACTTCTATTCACTGATTTTCATGTGCTCAACAGAAAAATGTCATAATATCTATGATCAGGACATGACGCCAGTAGAGCACTTGGCAGATTCTTATCCAACATACCTCCCACTACAGTGCATGTTACACGTATTGTGTGGTGGAAGGTGACACAATCCAACAAAGATCCAATCAAATTGGAATTCATAAGAAAGAAACTGTGAAGTGGTTGCAAAGATATTTCCTACTGGTAAGCCTGTTGCGTAAGTTCCCTGGCACACAATCACGTTAAGAATTTAGACCCGCCTTACTGAATGCTGCTGCTTCAATCGATGATTTTCTCAACACAGTAAAGTTGACTGCAGTTGCTTTTGACATGTTTACAGAAACATATTTTTGATACATAAGGTAGCGTATCAAACCAAACAAATGTAGATTTTACATTTGCAAGGCCTTTGAAGAATTGAAGGACACATACAGCACAAGAGTTTTAGGCTGAGGTGAGCCTTGAATACGTCATCTCATGGTAGGCTCTGATTGACTTTTTTTTTTTTTTTCAATTGTATTGATGTTAATGAGAGATCTTATGCATAATCCACCTCTCCTGTTTACTTGCTGAAGTAATTTGGTGTCATAGCTTTCTGTAGGCTATATCTGCAAGAACTTGGTTACACATACAACAGCTACTACAAACACTTAAGGAACTTGAACCACTGTTATAAATGTGTATCTTCGAATATTCTGCATAGCTTAGGCGCTAGTCATAACTAGAATGTAATGTTTTTTCACTGTGCTCTCCAAAGTCTCAAAAAAAAAAAAAAAACATAATAAGTTGACTATAATATATTATATATATATTGAAGGGCACAGACAATTTAAGAAAAGTTAGCGGGAGAGACACATTTCACATGATTGTCATATTTATACAAAATAACCAGACATTGTTTTTAGTGTTCTAGTTTTGATTCCCTTGTATCCCTTCCATTGTCTTGCTATTGAACTCCATGCAATGTCAACAATGCATTGCGCATGCAATGCCAACAACCCATTATTATGCACCTCGCACCTATACAAACAGACAAGTCTGCACAATTGGGTGATAAGAGTCATGTCTTATCTTGTATCCAAACCAACTACAACACAACACAATAGGCTTTGCTATGTGGTTAAAACAACCAATTGTTTTCCACAGTGATCCAGTTTTGGACTTTCTCTGACTTTGTGTGCTATTGAAGAGAAGCAGTAACTGGTGAATCGGATCTTGAAAATGGCATCAAAGGGAACAGGTAGTAAACTGAAACTAAATGTTTTTCTTCAGGACAGTAAACATGAAAATACAAATAGGTGCTCCATATATCGTTTACACATACGCACACTCACATACACATAAACGCACATGCAATATACTACTACTACTACTACTAATAGTAATAATAATAATAATAATAATAATAATAAATAATAATTTTGTAGTGAATATACAGCCTTCTAACAACAAAATGAGTTGAAAAGTAATGAAAGCACGCCATGACCTCAACACATAGCCCTTAACTGTTTTATAGTTCCAAGCACTAATTGAGTAGCCATCTCAATCACTGGATTTCATGCAAGGCAGACTGAGAAAATTTGTAAACAGCTAGCTAGCGCTACCTGAATGGGGCATTTCAAAGCTAAAGAAAATCGATGAGGTTTCATTTTGACATGCCTCATTCAGTTAGTGTTAGCTGCCTTTGTAAACTAGTCTACGATGCGCAAAATTCGACTCATTCAGGTGGCTTTCAGTGGTACTTAGCAGTATAAAACAGCAGGGTTACGTGTCGATTCACTCCGATTATACGCTTAAGGAAAGGTGAAGTCTAAAACAACTCTTAACCTTGTTGTTCAAGGTAACTGTGCTGTTGTTGATTTCCCCTAAATATTACTTCATTTTGGTACCTATATGCAAATAGCGCTTGCGATAGCGCTTTAATATACAGCCCGTGAAGTACTGTAATGTACTGTAGTACTGTTTACAGTGTAATTTTGCTGTAATAAAACATTATCTGAAAGTTATCTGATTAATCTGTCCAACATAGCTTGACAGTAATGTAAAAGTTATGTCTGTATGCGTGTGGTGTTCTTTTGCGCACAAGGTTATTGTGTTAATATTTATAATTATTATAATTAATGTCTGCCGGGTGGGGGTGGTGTGTTGATTTTCAGTTTGCCAGTTTTAACTGTTCCCGTGTACACATAGACCTAGCAGGATATCTGTAAAGAGGCATGTTTAAATGCGGTCGCCCCTCTCTTGTAGGCTACGCTTCAGACTCTTCAGATTCATTGTCGATTTCAAGATCTCTGGTTTGTTTGACCTTGCTGTGACAACCTTCCCTTGCTTTTTTTGATGAACTGAGTTATTTTCTTTCATGTTCGTATAGTGGCTGGTGTGAATCTTTCTGGTTCGCTTTGTTAGACCGCCTGTTCTGTCCATGTTTTGTGTTTCTATAGATCTATTTTGCTACGTTGTTTTTACTTATACTTACCAAGTACTTCACGGGCTGTAAAATAAAGCGTTAACGTGTGTTATTCCAACAAACTTATGCTGTAAGTACTCAGTAATTTATCCCTTGATACTTTTTTGTTACACCATTCTTACCTACTACTTACCCAGTACATCACGGGCTGTAAATTAAAGTGGAGTTTTTGTATCAAATTTCTTGGAATTTTAACAAGAATTGTTTTTGAATGTGTTCTCTGTTCTATCCAGAGTCAAGAGATGGAACTCTGAACATTGTTCTCCTGGGAAAGAGTGGGGTGGGGAAGAGCTCCTGTGGGAACACCATCCTGGGGAGAGAGGCTTTTAAGACACGCAGATCTTCTGAACCTGTAACACTGGCAAGTGAAATGTGCTCAGGGCATAACAGAGGCAAACGTTTACTTGTTGTTGACACCCCTGATTTATTTGGATCCCAATTCACCCATGACAAGCTACAGCGAGAGATTGCAAACATAAAGTTTCTGTCCTCCTCTGGTCCCTGTGTGTATCTGTTAATGCTTACAATAAGTGAATTGGGAGCTGACCTTGACGAAATGCTTTTCTCCATCCTTGACAATTTTGGTAAGAAGGCAATGGACTTGACCATGGCTCTTCTACCCCTTAGTGAAGTGGATGAGGAGACTGTACGCATGATAATCCATCATGCAAATGAAAGCCTTCCTATGGCACTAAGAAACAAATTCCATGTGTTGTGTATGGATGATCAGCTAGGTAGTATTTTGCTTGGCGAAATTGAGACACTGTTAAACCAAAATAAGAGCTTTTGTGGGACGTCAAATGAAATCCCAATAGCAAAGCCAAGAAGGATGCGCTTGGAACAAATCACAAGAGAGGAGAGAGGGGAGGAAAGGAAAGAACAATGTGCAAGGGATAAATGTGAAGTTGAGGTGGAAAAAATGGGTGCTGGACAAAGGGAACAACAAGCCTTTCATGCACAATTACACAAATGTAAGTTCTAGTTTCCATCACACTCCAAATTCAGCCATGCTGTAAATATTATTTCAGAAAAGCAAAAAGAATGCTATCTCTTTTCTTTTCTTAAAAAATAAAAATAAAACAAATTTCAAATGAAATACCTATAGCAACGCCAAGAGGGCAGTTCTTGGAAGAAAACACAAGAGAGGAGAGAGGAGAGGAGAGGGAAGACCAACATGCAAGATATAAACCGAAAGGTGAAGACAACAGGAAGGAAGAAATGAGCGTTGGACAAAGGGAAGAACAAATCTTTATAGCACAATTTAACAGTTGTAAGTCTCCATTAGTTACCAACACACTCCATATTCCACCATGGTGCAAATATTATTTTTAACAATGCAACAAAAATGCTATTTATTTTCTTTTTATATAAAAATAGTACAAATTTCAAATGAAATCCCAGTAGCATCGCCAAAAGGGAGGCTCTCTGCAGAAGGCACAAGAGATGAGAGAAGAAAGGAGAGGGAAGACCAACATGCAAGATCGAAAGAAATAGGTGCTGGACAGAGAGAGAAACAAGCCTTTAATGCACATTTAAACAGATGTAAGTTTTAGTTCCCACATCACACTTCATATTTAGCCATGGTGTATTATATAAAAAATGTTGAGAAAGCTGCTTTTTTTCCCCCAGAAACATACTCGCAACGGGCCTCATTAACTATTTAACTAAATGGCACTAAATGACCCTTATGTTTGTGTCTTTTTGTAGGGCGCCAACAAGAAAAGAAGCTACAGGATGAAAAAGGTAGGCCTAGGCCCTACACTTCCATGAGTATTTTTAATAATTTCATAATAAATTGAAGGTAATATCAATACCTTAACTTTCAGTCTAGGCTAAATCAGCGTTTGAGGTGATATTATGTGCACATTGCTCACATCAAGCTTTAGTATGACGATATATATACTATATATAAAATTCTATTTTAAATTCTGTAAATTTTACAGTACTACTGTATATGGAACAGCTGATAGTAGGCAGGGTAGAACTATCTTTAATCTTGCTGCTCATCCACTCTTGCTGTTCAATACACTTTAGTGGTTGTAATTTTTAGGCATTCTCCCTAATATTTTAGGCTGTCGTTATTATTGTCTTTTAAGGTGCAGTTTGTCCCTTTTCCTCCATCCGAGGCTCTCTATACGGGTACTTCCCAGATTTCCATACTTTCCATGTTCCTTTGTTGGTCTCTCCTAATGTATTTATTCATCTGTCCCATAGTTGATTGTTTGCGACTGGTTCTGATTGGGAAAACTGGAGCTGGGAAAAGTGCCACTGGAAACACCATCCTAGGAAAGCCGGATTTTAAATCCTCTTCTCTAATGGTCTCCGTCACAACCAAATGTAAGAAAAAGAAAAGAATGGTTCATGGCAGAATGGTGCAGGTGATTGACACCCCAGGTCTGTTTGACACAACTAGGACAAATGAGGACATTAAGGAAGAGATTGGGAAATGCATAGCTATGTCCACTCCAGGTCCCCATGTGTTCCTGCTACTGATAGCTGTGGGGCGTTTTACCCAAGAAGAGACAGAGACAGTGAAGATGATCCAGGAGATCTTTGGCAAGTATGCTAACACTTACACTATGGTGGGATTCACCAGAGGCGAGGAGCTCAGGGATGAGGGCACAGACATGAGAGAGTTCCTTCAAAAAAGCCCAGATTTCCTTCGATCACTGATGGCAGACTGTGGAAATCGGTACCATGTTTTCTGCAACAAAGACAAAGACACTCGAGGGCAGGTTATTTCTCTATTTGATAAGATTGATAAGATGATTCGCCGAAATGGTGGAAGCTTCTACACCACTGCCATGTTTGAGGAGACAGATGCAAAGATCAGAGCTAGAGAGATGAGAATGTTGCAAGAGAAACTGGAAGAACTGATGCAAGCCAAAGAGAAAAAAGTCTCATACATATTTAGTGAATTAACCAAGATCAAACAGTTGTGGAAAAGGAAATCCCGGGCCCTAGCAGGCATGCCTCTCGGGGAGCAGGATGAAGACATGATTTGGTTTGAAGACTTGCTAACTAACCTGGAGAAGAACCAGGACATGAACATCAGTGAAATAGATGGAAAAATCTTGGAAGAGCTTATTGATGCTCGTGATGGTATCCGTAAAGATGCAGAGAAAGCTGAGGCAAAAGCTGTGGCTAAAAAGATAAAAATGAATGAAAAGTGTACCATATCATAAGAGTGGTATTGTTCAGATTCTCAAAGTTCTGTTATTTAATTTTTTTTTTTATATTGCAAATTAAAGAGAAAATGATTTAATATGTCAGGTTAATCCTAACACAGTATAATTATACGTTTGGAACATTGTTTATTGATGGACCATTCTTCAAACCTTTATTGATCTGAATGCACCAAAGGGATGAATAATCTCACTAATTTTGTACTGTTTCCATTCATTTGCTTGTGTGATTTTCTTTTCTTTTGAATTCATGTTGTTGAATTTGCATGTGGTAAGCCACCTGTGCTGAGCCTCCATTGACTGCACGGTGCTGACTGACTTCAGTGGGATTAGCCAATGTAAACAACACCATTATCATTGTCCATAGAAGTGTTTCTCTTTCTGTATCTTTTCTGTATTAAAAAATAAATATGCAAATTACTGTAATGGTTTTCATTTTTATTGGTATTAGTAGCAATAGTAGTAACCAGCAGTAGTGGTAGCCTACTAGTAATACTGTGCACTGATTTTAGTCATGAGTTTGTATGATAGTAGCCTATTTAGTATTACCCTTTTCATTACTTTTTTATTAATTTAGTAAACAACAGTTTTTCCTATTGTTAATTCTTGACCCTTCTTATTGTTCGTCAACCAATTGGCCATAGAATGTGTTGCTGACAAAATGATATGCGTCATGAAATGCTTTCCCAAATCAAGTTTGTAATCGACAGTTTTACACGGTTGACAGTTTCCTATCCTAAAACTTAATTTCTGACCGTCATATTCAAGTCCAAAAATAAGATCTCAAAAACTGGAATAATCAGATTTTGTCATACAAGTAGGTGTAGCGGTTGTAAGTGGATATTATATTTCATTAACTCTGTTACACAGGGTATGAGACTTTTAAACCCTGTATTTAAGAGGATTTAAGTATGCTATCAAACCCAGCTCTGAATGACTTCACTGCGATCTTTGGACCACATCTTTCAGCTTTTATAGACTCTTGTGGTGACATCTTGGTCAGTGTACATTGTACAATCACAGATTCTTACTCACAAACACGGTATACCTTCGTGTCATAACACCTCTTTTTCTGGTATACCTGCATGCCACACAGATGTTGATAGAAACAACAAATATCAATACAGGTTAGGGGTATGGTGTAAGCACCAGCAATAAAACTCCTGGCTTGTTACCTTTTTGATCCGGTCTCTCTAGACAGTCCTATAAATAATGTCATATTATAATTTGAGCAACATATATCATATTAATCTATAGCCAGAATATAGCAAGAATCAGGGGCATTGCTAGAAATTTTGGGTCCTATGACAAAAAAATGTTGTGGGCCCCTCAAATATTGATTTTAATATTAAAATTTTCTCTGGGTCCCCGTCAATGCCAGGCCCTTAGAATCATCCTAACTTTCCCCCCATAGCGGCGCCCCTGACAAGAATAGGTTTGTGGCATGACTATCATTATCATTCAGAAACTACTTCACATTACAGCGCTTGTTAATAATGTACTGCCTGCGTCACCACATGACACATGTCAACAACCATTCAAGTTCTTGATGGAAACCTGAAAGCTGGTAGAGTCAGTTGATCAAATTTCACCGCAGCCAATAGTGGGCTGCTGAACAGAGACTGAAGAGCATTCGCTGAAAGGAGTGACACTAGTGCTTTGAGAAGCAGTGAGACCTGAAGGTAAGACTCGTCCCAAGGTAGGCTCTGATTGGTTAAAATACATTTTGTTAACATTAAACACTAGAACATCATTTCAGTGAGAGTAGAGGATTGCTACAGTATATTCAGCCAACATGTTGTGCATAACTCCCAGCTCCTATTCTACTGCTATTGCAAAATACTTAGGCCTACCAGTATTATACATTATTATTATTTTTTTTAACATGTATGAATCCATGTTACAAATGTGATTTTTTTTTTGTCATTAAGACCTACTAAGTTGCAAAGATAATTTTGTGGATTCAAAGTCTTTCTCTTGCTATAAATCTGTTTTTTTGTTGTTTTTGTTTTAGGCAAAAACTTTTTATTTTGAGGGGGAGAAACATCACAATCACAAAATAGTAAGAAATGTTAATATAATATAATATACTCACAAAATTTGATATGTTTCTGGCTGTTGAAGGTTATACCCCCTATTTTTCTATCTTTGTTAATATATTAGTTAATATTGTCTCAGCAGCAGGTTTTGGCAGTAAATGGAAAGCAGGTATATAAGCCTATTTTCCTACATAGTTTAAGGCTTGCATAACTTGCATTACATGCACAATGGCATTTAGGCAGACCAGACATTGTGCACAGCACTGATAATGATAACAAAGGACAAAAGGATAAGCATCAATCTGCAAATCAACTCAAGAAACACGTTTTTAAATCAAATATACCTACATCTCAGACGTTTCCTTCAGTGAACAATTTATAACATAAATGTTACAACGAGTACAGGCTAATTTCATTGATATGACTGCACAATTCTGCAGTGTAGGCATAATTCAGCCTGGGTAAACCCATGCATAAAAATGCCAGTGAGCTCAAACCAAAAGTAAAACCAAAGGTAAAACCGGTCTTGCATAGACCTTCTTTACAAGCAGCAATGATATTAAAAGCTCACATATAGAGGCAGGGACAGAGATGTGAGGTTTTGATTACATTTCTGCATACTTCTACATAAAATTGTAAGACGGGTCAGTGATCATTTGTGTAAGAATGCCTAATGATCTAAAAAGCACCTGAAATTAGCACCTGAGATTTTTCCTGCAAATTTGGGAGAACTACTCAATTATACTAAACCAATGCAAGTGGAAATAATTTTGCTCATCCTAATTCAAAGGAAACATAAAATGGAAAATGAAAATTGCCATTAAAACATGGGCAAATTTCAAAAAAGCCTAGGTGATGTCAAATAGGACAAAGCCATTGCAGTTCATTTGAGTTTGCCAGAGAGGGTGTAATTTAGGCAAAGGGGCCATTTCAATACATATTGTAAATATAAAAAATAGGCTTGTTAAGTATCACTTGATGTTATTTTTGACAAATTACAATTGAATATATTGTATTTTAACACCAGAAAACAAGGTACAATACTCAGTTTATGTCCCCTTTCAACAGTGTCAAGACCAGGTTTCAGCCCAACATCTGAGGAGGGACCAGTTGTTCGTCCTAAACCTCGGACAAAGTACAGGCCTGAACCCACAGATGGACATAGAAAGGAAGCTCTGGAGAGTAATGTGCCAGAAGAGGGAGATGCACCGTTTTCAAATAAACTCAACAAATGTTAGAAGTTAACATCTTTGCAAAATTCGTCATGAATCTCATATAAGTGGGGTCTTTTGTAAATACTGATTTGTTGTTCTCTCTCTCTCTCTCTCTCTCTCTCTCTCTCTCTCTCTCTCTCTCTCTCTCTCTCTCTCGCTCTCTCTCTCTCTCTCTCTCTCTCTCTCTCTCCTCTCTCTCTCTCTCTTGCACTAGGGCTTGAACGAGAGAGACGACAGTCAGGTAGGTTACTGTATCACAGATCATAATTGTCTAATTACTTGAAATCCTATTAAACAATTTGAGTCTTCTTTTCCTAGTTACCCGTGTGCGGCTGGTCCTGATTGGGAAGACCGGAGTTGGAAAGAGTGCCACAGGAAACACCATCCTGGGAAATAAAGAATTTAAGTCCTCAGCGTTAATGACGTCTGTAACAAAAGAATGTGAGAAAAGAAAAGCAGTGATTGGTTCAAAAATGGTGCAGGTCATTGACACCCCAGGTCTGTTCGACACATCTGTCTCTAATGACACTATTAGGGAGGAAATTGGGAAATGTATAACAATGTCAGCACCAGGGCCACATGTATTTCTACTTCTTATCTCTGTGGGGCGTTTCACTCAGGAGGAGAGAGATACTGTGAGTATGATCCAGGAGATCTTTGGAGAGTATTCTAAAGCATACACAATGGTGGGCTTCACTCATGGTGAACATCTGAAGGAAGAAGACATTGCCATTGAAGATTACTTAAAACAAAGCCCTGCTCAATTGAAGGAACTGATCAAAGACTGTGGTGGTCGGTATCATGTCTTCTGCAACAAGGACAAAGACACACGTGAAGAGCAGGTCTTCTCTCTCCTGAAGAAGATTGACAAGATGATTAATCAAAATGGTGGAAACTTCTACACCACTGCCATGTTTGAGGAGACAGAAGCAAAGATCAGAGCAAGAGAGATGAGACTCTTGCAACAGAAACTGGAGGAGCTGGAGAGACAAGCAAATGAAGACAAAGACATCTCTTTTTTAGTCAGTGAAATATCCAAGATCAAGCTGACTCTGGAGAGGAAGTTCAAGAGCCTGCGAGACACAGCTCACAAAGACAAAGATGAAGACATGAGGAAACTTGAAGAGCTACGGGCCAAGCTGGAGAGGAACCATGACATGAAGATCAATGAGATGGATACCAAAATCTTTGCCCAGCTTGCCAGTGCTCGTGAGGGGATTCGCAGAAAGGCAGAGAGAGCAGAGGCAAAAGCAGTGGCCAAAGGGCTGAATAAAAAC